>PVIJ01010075.1:0-62574 GCA_004024925.1 Scalopus aquaticus | reverse complement strand
AGGAGGGGGGGGGGGGGGGGGGGGGGGGGGGGAGGATAAGGGCACAAAATGGAAGAGAGGAGAATACAGGGGACCATGGAGATGGATCATGGGTGAATTGGTGGTGGGCTGCCCAAGGGGAATACAAAATGTAAAAGACATAAATGACAATAAAAAAAAAAAGAATGACTGAAAGGATGAATAACTAAGAATTATACTATTCATGTTTATTAAGTCTTAAGGAGTTGGTCTAGTGAGGAAAATGTGTATAAACAGCTCACAATGAAACAATGTCATATTAAAATAGAGAGTCATTAATAACGTAATCATAACAGGGAAGAAAGACTTTTAAAGTTAGATCATTAAAGTATGGATGAAAAGTCAAGAAAGGCATTGTAAAACCAAGCACTTGAGCTACAAGGAACTATGAAGGAGAATTCTGCTATTTGCTCTCAAATTCCTAGATAGCAAAGCAGAAAATTTGGCCAATTTTACATTAAAAAATTTACCCCAGAAGAATGACATTATCCAGGGTTTTAACAAGGGCACCACTGGCTTTGTGGGAAGATTCTTTACTGGATGAAACGGCCCCACATGTTACAGGATCTGGTGCTTCCCTGGCCTCTGCCTGCTGTTAGTTGTGTCCTCTAATCACTGTGACAAGCAAAAAATGCCTCCTCATTTCTAGAAATACCTCCTAGGGGGTGGAGCTATTCCCAGCTGAGAACCACTGAATACAACTCATTGGGTTTCAGCAGAAAAAGATGTCAAGGTTCAGTGACTGGACCTGAGTGTTTAAGATCCCACAGATCCCTAGCATTGAAGCCAAGTCCCAGATCCATTTCTTCACTCTGGTTTGGTTTCTGTTATTGTTCTATTTCCTACTACTGTTTATTTTATTATTTCAACCACATATTGAAGCAAACTACCTTTTGCATTTGAAGACTGAGCGTATATTTTCCAGTCTGTAAACCACTACCTTGTATGGGGAGAAAATGGGGAGAAATGGACTAATTATCTCATGAGCAGAAACCAAGGAGTCTCAGTGCCTTTGGAAATTAGAGCTCTGAGAAGTCAGAATGCCTGGTTTTTTCCATAGAGACAGTGCCAACAGGGGTTCCTGAGATTTCCCAGGGCAGACAGTTAGACTCGATGATTCTAAGAATTCAGATGGAAAAGTCCAAACTCTTCCTTCTTTGGCTACATTTATTTGGTGATTCTGATGGAGGCACATGGAGTGGATGAGTGGATGTGTGATTATTATTACAGTTCAGTAGTAAGAAACTCCTTGAACATCCCCTGCAAGGTAAGGAGGGGCCAGCTGTGATCTGGTTCCCTTTGTCATCCTGAAGATTGGCCAGGGCCTGCAGACAACTTGGAGGGAAGAAGTTTGCATTTACAGCTGGAACCTGACATAAAGATTTATGTCTCAGCAGCTTAAGTACATGTGACCTTGATCAAAAGCAATTCTGCTTCTGAAGGCTCACCACAGATCCTGAGCTCACATGGCTATTGGAAGGTCATCTCATCAGACAGTAAATGAGAGCAGTCTTGCCTTTTCGAGGTAGCATATCAGAGAGCTCTAGAGCTCAACCTCACCAGTGATCTGGTTTCCAGTTTCCTTTCTTCTTTCTTCCTGGATACATAGCTAAACCTCCTCCCAGCCTCCTTGCACTTATGGTGGAGTCCATAAAAGGTGATAGAAGTGATGTACGCTACTTTGCATGATATGTACCCTCCCTCTTTCTGTGGCAGCCTGCGGTACATGCTGAAGATAGTAGTGCAACAGGATGGGAGGAATCTGAGCCCTGAATTACCATGAAGAAGGTTGCCCCTAAACCCTTCAACATGTGGAGTGGGCAAGAAGTAAGTCTGCGTGGCTTAACAACAAAGCTGTGCTTGTTACAGGTATAGGTGATGGCCAATGCTGACTGACACATCTGGTAATGCAACTCAGCAGACCATGAAGAAAGCAAATGTAGGAGCACTACTTTTTCCTTGCCTTCCATTCCTACCCACCTGCTGTAGGGAGAAAGTTTTTAAATAAATCAGAACTTGTTCATAATTTTCCTTCTTGTGTCTCTTTAGTCAATATAATTTGATAGCAAAACCATTTTTTTCCCCCACATCAATGCATGATTGCAATTTGAGAGGTAAACAAATCGCTGGCTGGACTGTGTTTCTAGAATCTTCTAGCTGAGGGAACTGAAGCTCAGAGGAGGACAGTGGGACTAATGGAATGACATAATGGGATTGTTGTGAAGTTTAAATAGGACCATGACTGTGAAGTTCTCAGCACAGTGCCTGGCGCTTAGATGTCAGCTCCAACATTCTTCATCCTCCCGAAGAGTGAAAGACTTTGTTTCCTGTCAAAGGAATCAGTGAGCACAGGGAATGGTAGTTAGGGAACTGGGGGAGAGGTGTGTAGGCATTTCCTGGTGCCCTCACCCCAACTGCAGCTCTATATAAAAACCCATCTCTTTGAGGCACCCTGACTGGTTGAAGGGTTGTTTTTCCCAGTCTTGGTTCTTTGGAGAAATAGCTGCTTTTCTTCTTTTGGGTTCGGTTTCTCTTTGGAAAGGCCGGGTAGGACAAACTGACCTCCAGGAGCCCTCTAGCTCTGCCAGTGTGGAATTCCAAGTTAATGTGAGAAGACGGAAAGACTGTGGAGAGAAAGGCATCGAGGATGGGGAATGGGCTGGAACAGGGCTTAGCTGTATCATATAACATGTCTCAGAGGACATAAGCCATGTTTCAAGGTCATACAGAAAAGATTTACAATCTTGGAGTCCATAAATAATCCCTGATGGTGAGGTCCTTTAAATATCCAGTGACACTGGATGCCACAACAGGGGAGAAAGTCCATTCTTCTTAGAAACTCAAATGTTATTGTGAACTTTTGCAGGATTGGAGTCAGGCTTGTTTTCTTTTTCTTTTCTTGTCTGTTCTTCTGCATCTCCTCCTCCTCATCCCCTTCCTCCATTTTCTTGTTTTCTTCCCTCTCTCTATTTCTCCTGGCTCCTTTCTACTCCTTTCTCTCTCTTAGTCCTGGCCTTCTACTTTCCCATTTTTTCAAGAACTTTGCTTCTTTCACTTTTTATTTTAAAGCATGTGTTTTCTAATCTAGTTTTCAAACCTATTTATTTAACTTATGTATTTTTTCATCTCTTATTTAACCTTAGCTATCTCTCCAGATTCAGAGGGGTGAGAACCAGGTCATTTGTTGATTAAACAATCCTGGTGACTTAATAACAACATTGATAACAGACTGACTGGTTTATAAATTCAAAAGAGTATCAGGCGCCGTGACTTTAACTACTATTGCAGGCAGCTGAGGTTACTGCAGAAAGAGCTTATGGTAGTGGTAATGTGTGTGGGGGCCAATTCTGGGAAAAACAAGTCAAAGACAAATAGGCTCTTTCCAAAGCTGTTTACAGTCTTTAGGGTAATTACAATTTCCAAGTTTTCGGGGACAAAACCATTAACTCTGACATTCCAATCAACCTTGAAATTAACTCCAATCTGAAACTTCAGCCACTGAGCAGACATTTTTTTTTTTTAATGTGCAATCATGTGCTCTTTTTCTTGGAGTAGAAAATTAAGAGAACAATTTAGAATCATATGGAGAGTGTTTTATTCCTGAGGTGGTCTTAGTTAAAATTTCAGGCACACTATTACAGGAAAATATGGAGATTTCACCCACATCAGGCCTACTTCCTTCCCTACTTACTGTATCCAGGTTGAATATTTTGACTAGAAACCACAATACCCCAAATTCCTAGCACAGTGCCCAGAAGAAGTTTTGACCTCAAAAAATAAAAGTGATTGATTTTCTCAGCTACTCTGCAGCCTAAGTATTGTTATCACCATTCAGAGAAGAGATTAAAATTGTTTTGGACTTCAAAATGGTTAGAAGTAAGATTTGAGGCCTGGTCTACCTGATTCCAAAACTTCTTTCTACTCTTGTGCCCAGGAATTCTTTTTATTTACAATTGGTGAACTGAATTGACACGAATATGCTCCTTTTGGTGAGAAAAACAAAAATGTAAAGGGGTAAAACTTCGGGTAAAGGAAATCCAACAGTGTCAGTTTCCATTTTCACTGGGAAAGCATTTCATGATTTCATTCATTCATTTATTCCCAATAAACTGTCATCTTCATTGTTACATTATCAAAATTTCAAGTTTTCATAATTTTATTTTTACTCTCTGGATCTTCTACTCTAAGTTCCTTGAGGAAAAAGATCATCTCTGTCTCATTTGCTAGTTTTTGTCTAGTGCTGAATTCAATACCTGACATCTGGTGAGTACTACCTACTATATGATTACTCTTTATACACAGAAAGCACTGGTTCAACATTAGTGAATCATAAAAGACCAATAAGATGTCAGCCCGCTATTCAGTTGGGCTGAGTGAAGTTGGAAAGAGAAGATTAAAACCAGGAAGAAAGTTTAAGATAGCAGACACAAAGGCCCAAGGGACCAGTATTTGTGTTCATATACCGTGGCCTCAGAGCCTTCCTCATTGTGATAGAAAATGCACAAAGGGGCCTGAACTGGTCATTCCCTTTTCTCCTCCAGGTCCATTCTCTACTCTCCACTGGTTGGCTCTGCTCCAGGGAGTGTGACCTCTATGGAATGTTTCATAGGCTCTTTGTCCTCTGATTCCATTTGAATGTGGCCAGCCATTGCTAGAAGGGAAATTAATGGAGGGGGAGAGGAGAGGAGTACTTAGTTTTCCTTCTTCCTCCCTCTCCTGGTTGGAGCAGTGGCTGGATCCCTCTACAACAGCAGCGCCTACTGGGCACCCCTTCTCTTAGCTCCTGGTTCCTGGTTCTCCCAGCTCCTGGTTTCACTGATTCTGGTAACACTGATCCCACTCTTTGCCCCTTAAGGCACTGAGCTTGCAACAGCTTTTTTTTTTTTTTTAAAGATTTTATTTATTTTTGCTTTGAATAACTGGGGTGCAGGACAGAGGTGTGGGACAGAGGTGCGGGATGGGGGGTATGTGAGAGGATTCACCAGAGACAGAGTGGGGAGCAGAACAGGCGGATCTACTGAAGTACACTGCTGAGGGGAGCAGCGGGCGAGGCAGGAGAGGTCTGCTGCGCCATGTGGGAAGCTCCCTGGCCGGTGATTGAACTCAGGCCCTAGAGGTGATAGTGTCGAGACTTAACCCCTAGGCCACCATGAAGGAGAATTCTGCTATTTGCTCTCAAATTCCTAGATAACGAAGCAGAAAATTTGGCCAATTTTACATTAAAAAATTTACCCCAGAAGAATGAGATTATCCAGGTGATGCTTAGTCTCTGGGTTCCTTACTATCCCTCGTTTCTCTTAATGCTGTTCACACCTCTGTAAACAATCTCCTCATTAAGCTTTCTTCAGTTAAATATACTGTGTCTTCTCTTCCTTGCCAGAGCACTGACTGATACAGGGGACACTGGACTGGATAATTGCAGATTATGGGTTAACATGGGCTGGCAGAGTGGAGTTCTCTCCTGAAGCCAGGGACACATCTTCTTAAGTGATGGGAAGTATGTGAGCACAGGATGATAGAGAGGGCTTTAGTACTCTAATGCCAGACTATTATTCACTCATTCACTTGTTTTTGTTTTTATTTAATTTGTAAACAAATATTCCTAGGGCAGCTACTATGTGTCAGGCAGTCTTCCAATCTCTGAAGTTACATCATGAATAAAACTGACAAAATTGCTGGATGTTGGGAGTTTAAACTCTAGCTGGAAAAGTCATTTCATTAACTATTAATTAATTGTCTTCATGAGGAGATATAAACTATGCAGTATAAGAGGACAGAGAGTAGGGCTGTATGGCCCTAGGTTTACTTAAAAAAATAACCCCCAGAACAAAACTTCTTGCTACTATTAGGATCACCAAATCATAACTCCACCGAGGGTGAAGGCTTGTGGTTACCTTTGTTGCTACTGGAAAGGATGTTGGTTTCTATGTTAGATTGCCAATGCTAATCCCAACAAATTTCACCTGGGTCAAAGCCCAAAGATGTATGGTTCTCTCTCCGAACAAAATCAAGTTTTCATTAAACCATGAATTGAATTTGGCATGGGCTGTTACTAAGTTAGAGAAGTAGGCTCACATGTTATACTCAGTAAGTCAGCTCCAGAAAACGAACACAGTGTGTGGCAAGTGCTGGATACAGCTGCTAGCATGAGATACTTCTGGACAGGTATTGTTACTCGATGCTCACACCAATCCACATGGTAGATGAGAAGATTTATACCTTCCTTATGGATGACAGAAATGAAGCTTGAGAGGATTCAGAAGAAAGGGTTTTGATAAAGGTAAAAAGATCTCTGAAATAAGGTAGGTGCAAGTGTCAGATGATCTTACTATCAATACACACCTATGGTAACATTCAGAACTGGGTTCAAGTTCCTGTAAACTTCATGAAACAGGTTTTTTTTTGTTCCCAAACTAATTAGCATTAGTATAAAAATGAGTGAAAACAAAGTATCATATTATAGATGTGTAGGTCATTTATACATGTTTGTCATTAAAGCAGATTCAATCACTATTTTTTCATTAATCCTTATAATAACTGACTTAAGCTCCATAGTGGATCACAGACACTGGGTGTTGCAGAACTACTGGTGTGAAGCATTCCTATGATGATCTAGTTCAATGCATCACCGGATTTTTTTCCTTCCCAGTTGTCAAGTTTTAAAAATAACTCCATATTTTATCATGGTTGTTAATTAGTTAAAAACGTTTAAAGAGGGTAGAAAGAATTGATCATTGTATTAATACTTATTTAATGTTGTTTACAAATATTTCATTCTTTGTAGCAGTGTGGCAAGTACAGAAAGTTGGAGAAGGCCTCATAAATTGTGTGGACAGTTTTTGAACATGGATGTGGTCACCGGCGTGGCTCTCCACCCTCAGAGCTGTCTTCTGTGGTCACTACTCAACCCTATGTGCACCAGCATGGAGGGAACTTCTCTCAGCTGGCTTGGAGTCATGTTATACTCTTCCCTTGTGCATAAGCAAATACTTTTTAACCTACAGTACAAAGTTTATTGAATGAGAAAATGATCATGACATTGTTTATAGGAAATTGTTTATAGCTGACAATACAGCATTTGCAATACACCATCACTTTTGTAATTAAGAAATGTTAATACTGAGATGTACCATTAGCATTTTCATGCTTTCTAAAATATCTACGATAAAATTGTGGGACTTTTTTCTTTTTAAATCTCTCTTTTACTGCTGACGTATAATTTACATATGATAAAGAGCCGCTGGATCTGAGAACTGCTTGTCTGTGTGGGAAGCGTCCACACGCTAAATGGAACTGGGTCCAGGAACCCCTATTCAGACCTTGAAATGTCTCCCAAATACCTCGACGTTTCCTGTGAGCCACAGAAAGGAGCGAGTCTTGTCTGCAGCTGCCCGTCCGTCTCCCCCATGTCTCCCAGCGTCTCTGGCCCCGTGTGGAAAACATGTTAATTAATGATGAAAACCATTCTGCTCTCCAGGCCTGTAAAAGGCTTCCTGGGAGCACTTTGTGGAAAGATGGCCTGGCTGTTGCTGTCAACAGTCTCCCACTCCCTAGTCACAGGTTCCTGGTCCCCAGTGGCTTCTCCATGGCTGGGTTGTGCCTGCCTCTGCGTCACGGGGAATCAGTCACAGTGCAGAGACGCAGCCAGGCCTGGAACCCGTCAGACGCAGAGAATCGGATGTGTCAGGCAGAGGGGCAGGGCCCTGAAGGCTGGGACAGTTTCCACGTTGCTTTTTGGATCCCAGGGGTTTTTGTGGAAGATGGAAAATCGTGGCAGAGGAGCAAGAAGCAATCCCTAGCACCAGTTTTTTTTTTTTTTTTAACACTCAGGTTGTTCTTTTTGTTAGTTCACATTTTATTCTTTACGTACTTTGTTTTTCATTGTGGTGACATTGGTTTCCAACACTGTATGACTTAGAGGCATAGGATCACACCCTTCAGATGTCTGTTACCACACCACACCCTCTACCAGAGCCCCGGAGTCCTCCCTCTCCGCTCCTGGTAGCCTCAGTTCTACAGTCACATTTCTAGGCATTGTTACTGGTTTGGTTTTATCTGCCCCTTTATCTTATTGCCTGGTTCCCAAACCTACTGAGAAGACCTCCTTGGGTTAAATCCTTCTAGGCATGTCTGGTGTTGCGCCAGACCTAGCAGGACAAAGTAGCAAGACGTTATTTTCCCAGGATCTTTCTCTTCTTTTCCCCACTATTCATCTGACAGCTTCCTTCTTCCTGCCTCCAGCTGGGCCAGCCCCCTCCCATCCTTATGCTGCTCTTAGTTTTCTAAATTGTACACGCAAGCATGCTCCATCCAATCTGCAATCCTTTCCCGTCTCTCCAAATCAAAGCCACACTCCCTGCCTCTTATAGAGTCCACCACCGTGTGACCTTGACCAGCCTCCCTGTGCAGTGCTCCCTGTCACAGACTCTGCTCCAGCAGTGAGGAGGCACTAGCTCCTCCCGTGTCTGCCTAGCACGCTTCTGTTCTCCCAAGAATGTGACTGTCAGGTAATATTTATGGAGCACTTATTTACATGCACCAGGCACAGAACAAAGTATTTTTTGAATAGATAACTCAATGTAACTCACAAAAACCCTATAAAGTATATAATATAGTCTCCAGTTTATAGATGGTGCTCTGGGGGACAGATCTGTGAAGGAACTGGGCATGGTCACTTGGCTGGGAAGTGGTGGAGACAGGTTTTGAATCCAGGTGGGCAGCTCCAGAGGAATGAAAGGATGGAAGGAGGAAGGAACACAAATCCTACATGAGATGATATCCTATAAGGGCTACAAGGAAAGACAAAACTGCCTACAAATGGAAAATCATGGCGGAGGGCAGCTCTTTGAGATGAGATTTTTGAGGGAGGCTTACTCAGGTAGAAGGAATTCTGTGAGGATGGGGGGCACAGTTCAGACAGAACATTTTAGCAGAAGTCAGTGTGGCATGTGGCGTGTGAGAGTAAGATTACGAGCACCGTGTGGGCAGGCACGGTGCTGAGAGGAGCCTTAGGGCCAGGTGCTAGGACCTAGGGATGTGGAGAGAAGATGTAAAGTTACTGTGAATGGGAGGGGAACAAGCTGACATTTCAGATCAGGAGAAAAACATGATCTGAGTTTCATAACAGAATCTCTTTCTGTCTCTTCTTTAGAGATTACATTATTACAACTCTGAGAATCTTGATTTCCCACTATACTTATACCCTGGTTGGTACTATACCCTGTACCAACTAGTTACAGTAGTAAAAATACTGACAAAACTGTAACCACACCTAAAACATACTTAGTAATTAACTATGGGCTTCTTTTTATCAGTATAATGTAATTGTCTAGTTATTGAACATGTGCCATGTGCCGGACACTGAGTAACTTTACATTTAACTTGTAGGCATGTTTTAAGAATTCAATAATGATTTCTTTTTTTCTGTATGGAAAAGAAACATAATGGGCCATACAGTGACTGACTGATCTTGCTAAGATCCTGCAGCAGGTAAAGTCAGATTCAGTCTGCCCATTTGCCTGTTTTCCTTTCTGCCCTGCTGCTCCCCAGCATTCCCATTGTGTGGGGCACTAAAGCAGAGACACTGACACAATGTGAGAAAAGAATTAGTTTGCTGACTTCTCTCAGCAGTGCTATGAGAGAGATGTTGATGTATTTTCCTCTGTGTACATCCTCACTTCATAAATGCATGACACTAAAGCTTAGGGAGGTAAGGTGTCCTGTGAGAATCACAGAGGCAGGTTGGGGACTCAGTTCTGTCTCACCCAGAGTCCATCATCTTTGCCAGAGCTGTCCATTAGAATCTGCAATCACGGAAATGCTGAGCAATACATAGGCATTAGCCATCTGTGGCTACTGAACCCTGAAATGTGGATCATAAAATGAAGAAACTGAAACTTTAAGTCAATTAAAATTATATAAAATTGAAATAATCTCATCTGGCTAGTGGATACCTTAGTGACCACCTTAACTTATACCATGCAGACTAAGACAAGGACTTAAATATTTGTTAGTGTGTGGCCAAGGGGAACCCAGAGACCTCTAACTGTTAAGAGGTCTTTAAAAGGGATACAGCCATCCTCGTGAACAAAGGCAAAGGAAGCAGACTCCAAATGTCTCTCAATCATGTGTCTCTTTTAAGTGTCTCCACATGTCTCTCCTCCTTGTGGCTCTGACTAGCAGTACCAGGGTGCAAGTTGAAGCCAGAAAAGTAAGAGAACAAGAGCACATATTTATTCCTGAAGGATCTCAGCCCACGAGAATCCTACAAAGTTGGGGATGGGAAAGATTCAAGCCATTTTCTAATCTTTCACCCAGCTCCCTCTTTATACAGATGGGAGGATTATGACCCAGAAAAGGGGTATTTGTATAACCAAGAGTCTGTTAACTCCCACTTCTGTTGTGTTAACTCTCTGTCTCCAATCTAACTCCATTAGGTCTTTCTCCGGGGTTTTGAGTTCTAATATAAAAGAACACCACGTGTAAATGATTGTGTAGCTGCATTTGTCAATGTCTCCATGAGATGGCTGCCTGAGGTCTGTCCACCTGTCCACAGTTTGAGAGAATGTCAGATGTGGGGAGGAGACTTGGGGCTCATCCATTGAAACCCTTATCTTATGCCCTGGATTCTCAGGGTCTGCAACTGACAGGGCATAGGGGAGCAACTTGTCTGTTCCACTGTCTGGGGTCTTAGAAGATTCAAAGGTGGTGGTCTCATATTATTTCACTTCATTTTTGTGTCTGGTTACTGACATTAGCTGTCAAGCTGGAAAATACATTCTGCCTAGGTGCTAAGCCATCCTTTGGGGGGTATCCATGAAGGGTATGTATAAGAAGAAGAATCAAAGATGATATATAGGGAAAGGGGCTATTTGATGGAGTAGACAAACAAAGGAAGGTAAAGAGGAAAGATCATTTAGCCAGAGAGGATCTGTGTGTTACAGGTTGAATTCTCCAAAAGAGATAATTAGAGTTTGGGGTTCAATGTGCTTATTAGAGATCAACACCTGTGAAAAGTAGGGAGGAAGCGGCACTAGGCAGAAGGAAAACTGATAGAAGCCTGACAAAGCTTCAGCCAACACAGTAGGTTTCCTGCTCCTTAGAGTTGTCCCTTGTAAGTATGAAATGACTAGGCCTTTATATGCTGCCACACTTAATGATGAAATTTGGGCTGCTCCATCAAGGGCATGGCCTTGGATGAGGCTGGCTTCTATAGCTGCAAGCTGTCTTATAAGGCACCTCGTCAACTGGACAGGCTTCCCTAGAACATCTGCACGGTGCATCTCTGTGTCTACCACAAGGGGGCGAACTTTCCAGTGTTAACGTGTTCTTGTCAGCCTTACAAATGGGTTCCACAAAATACCCTCCATATTTATAATACACCACTCTCTGGTTAAATTGAATGGATTTCCATGTCTTGCAATCTAATATGCCAGCCTAAGGCTCTAGGTCTCAGTTTCTCTTCCTATAAAGCAAGGGGGTTGGATGGACCTTCCTGTTTTGAAATCCGGTGATTTTTATCCACGTGGCGGCCACCTTTTATACAGCCAGCTTTGCAGAAAGTGGAACACAGCTCACTTATTGTTGAGAGCTTATCAGATACAGACCCAGACAGGCACAGTCTGGCTTAGCTGTTCATGTGATTTATTCACCCTGTTCAGAAGAAAGCACCAGGTGATATCTGAGCTGTGGCAGCGGCCAGCTGGCTCCCAACACATTCCAGGTATAAAAATAGTTCGTAAGGAGCACCAACCTCCAATAATTCTTACTTCAGACTTGGAACCCCAAGACAGCCTGAAAAATGTGGGCAAACTCAGTGTGTACCTATTAGAAGAGGATTGCTGGGGAGATAAAGGAGGTAGATGCCGGGCAGTTCCCCCAATCAGACTCGGGGCCATAAACATTCTTCCAAAAAGCAGAGAAGAGCGGATTCAGACAACACGCACTATTGGAGTCTCACATCCCTAAGTTCTGCATTCACCACGTACTCACCGTGTAACCTTGATCTCTGAGTATGTTTCCCCACCTGAAAAGGGCATCTAAAACCTAACTCACAGGCTTATTTTGAATACTGAGAAAATCATGTGTTAATAAATGTTCAGTACAGTGTCATTCACAGTCTTAATATTGTTGAAGAGGAATATAAACTTTCAGTGTTTGAGCCTCTCTTCCAGGCACCGTGGTAATAAGTGCTAGGAAAACAAAGCTGTCAAGATGTACTGCTTCTGACCTCAAGCAATTTTGGTAATTTAGGAAACACAAATTATTCTAATGCAAACTCTGTTAGAGCCCAGCTAAGTGACCTTGGACTAGTTATTTTACTTTTGTGTGTCTTCATTTCCTATAAAATAGAGATATTTTTGTTTACTTCATAGGGTTGTGTTGCTGAATATATGAAATGTATTAGATGTCCAGCTCAGGCGACCACTTGTTGAGTGACTCTCCTTACACTAGCAGCGCTCATCTGACCTGTTGGTTTTCATGGGCTGCTCATCAGAGGAGACCCCTAAACACCCTGCACTTTAAGGGGATTTTCTCAGTCTCTCTTTTTTTTTTAAAGTTTATTTATTTAAGCTGGGGTACAGGCCAGAGGCATGGGGCGGTGAGAAGGTTCACCAGAGACAGAATGGGGAGCAGAACAGGCAGATCAGAAATACACTGCTGAGGGGAGCAGCGGGCAAGGAAGGAGGGGGTCTGCCACGCCACTTGGGAATCTCCCCAGCCAGGCATTGAACTTGCGTCCCGGCTGCCGGCAGCTCCACAGCGCAGCACTTAACCGCTGCGCTACCAGGGAGACCCCGATTTTCTCAGTCTCTTTAGCCATTCATTCTGCTGGATTCTTTATGGGAAATATTGAAGGCAGAGCTGGAAAAAATAGTACACTAGAAGGAGGAAACCTCAAGCTCAAGAGCTTCCTTTGCCAACTGAAGGTTCATAAAAATTCAAATGCCCCAAGTTATCGTTTCTCATTTGATGGGGGGATGGAATTTGGAGTTAGGCAGCTGGGGCTCCCAGTACTGACTCTGCTCTTACTGTGAAATCTGACGGCTGAACCCTGGATGAAGGCCTCAGTTCCCTTTCCTGCGCCATTGCTGTAGGCTCCCTCCTTCTTAGGGGCATTGTGTTGTGCAGTCAGGGTGCGTGTGTAACATAGTACAGCAGCTGGCTCAGTGTAAGTGATTAAGAAGTGCTCCCTAGTATTCTTGAATATTCTTACAACTCCAAACACACTCAAAGATGTGTAATAAAAGCACAGCTATGAGATGAAGAAATTAGTGCTCTGAGTTAATTTATTGTGGTGCTTTATATTTGCTATCTCAGTGCCAGACACACAAGAAGCACCCAATATACATATTTGTCCTATCTCCCTCTGCACCAAGGTCAGTTTTGATCCAGGCATCATTTTTGAAGAGCCCTTCTTTATTCACATTTTTAGTCTCATTTCTTTTCTGTCAGTGAGCCTGAATCTTCTCCCTGGTGATGAAGACTATTTTTCTAAACTGGGAAGCTTTAGGTAAGGTATCCTCTGGGGAAAGTCATGAGGAAAACGAGATGTGTAATTGTTTGCAGAAAACAGCACTGGGTTTTGAGTCAGGCCTGGGCCCCCCGCTCGCTTGGCCTGTCACTGCAGGCTGCTCTGGGGTTGTCTTTGGTGATTCGTGTAGGAGGAATGAGTGAATCCCTCATACTGACACACACACACACACACACACACACACACACACACACACACACACTCCTAATGACTCATATCCTTTCCTAACGACAGCTGATTACTATGGAAAACTGGACAACTCCAGGGAGGGGGCCCCAGTCAAGTGCATCTCTCAGTTCCCAAACTGACCATATGGACTCCAGTGACTCACCGCTCAAAACGCACCGGGAGAGAACGCCACAGTCAGCTTGGCTACCACAGACAAGCTTGGAAGCTATGGAGCCTGAAGACAAATCACATTTCTGGGCTTTTGAGAGAACAATGAAACTCTCTAAATTTAGATTGGGCTCTCTTTGGGGATCAGTCATCTCGGTGAGAGATGTCATTTCGCTATGAAAACCTAAATTGAAGCCATAACAGCCCATGAGGCTGTGCACTCGTGTCCCAGCTCACAGGGATGCCCCGGCACAGCCCTCCAACTCAGCTGCACAGCTATTTCCCAGCCCAGACTCCATCCAGTCCACAAACAAGAATTTAATCACCCCCAACATGCTTCAAAATGTGCTAATAATTTCCAAGGGCCTCTCAGGCCCTCTGTGGGTGTCTATATGCTCGCTCATTAACCGCTCCCCTCACCCGCCACGCTATGAACATCATTGTCCTCAATTCTCAGAGTTTAGAAAGACTCTCATTGTTCAAATGGTGTGTGCAGAAGACCTCAGGGAGGGAGAGCGGGGAACCAAACCCTGGTTTGTCTTATTCCAGAATCTGTGTCCTACTGACTACACCCCGTAGCCAGAGCTGTGGTCGTCCCCAGGGCTTCAGCGCTGCTGCGCATGCCATACAGTGAGGGCCACCACTTGGATTCTCATTGCACAGCCCGGTTCCCAACACACTGTGGACAACCAAACACAGCTTTGTAAGTGGAGAAAATTGGGTCCTGCCAAGTGTCACAGCCTCCACCACAGTTTTTTAAACTCATAACATGAGGAGATTGGTTAGATCATCTCTGGGTTTCACTCCTTTTGGAATGGTCCAGAGTGGTGCTTCTCAGCACAAGCCCCCAAGGCAGTTATTCAAAAAACACCAGGCCCAGGATTTCTAGAGATTTTGGCTTAGTTGATCTGGAGAGGCACCTAGGCATTTCCTGAAAACTTCTCAGTAATTCTAATGGGCAGTGGGATTCACAAGTGCTACCACTTTTGTACCTTAGTGGTAAAAATCGACTCATTGCACAAGCTAGAAACTTAAGGGTCAGCTCTACCTTCCCTCATACCCAATCACAGCAGTCCTCTTTCCTCCAGAATTTGCTCCAGTCTGCCCTGGTTTTTTTTTTTATTTTAGATTTATTTATTTATGCTTACAAGAGCTGGGGTGTAGGCCAGAGGTGTGGGGTGGTGAGAAGATTCACCAGAGAGAGTGGGGAGCAAAAGAGGTGGATCTACCGAAGTACACCGCTGAGGGGAACAGCAGGTGAGACAGGAGAGGTCTGCAGTGCCATGTGGGAAGCTCCCTGGCTGGGGATCGAACTCATGCTGCAGTGGCTGTGGATAGCTTCATAGTGCTGAGACTTAACCCGCTGCATCACCAGGGAGGCCCTGCCCTGGTCTTTTTTTCCTGCTGTCCCCTAACTGAGAAATCACATGATCCTCCTCTTGCACAATGGCCATCGCCAGTGTAGTGCCCCATGGTGATGTCCAGTCATCATCCACTTTCCCCTTTTTGTTCTTACTTGAAACGTGCCTTTCTGCAAGCATCTCCCTCTCCCACATGGCTCAGAGGATGCTACCCCCACCTACATTTCAGGAGGGGTCCTGGTAGAGTCAGTCTGGACATGGACACCCTTGGCCAGTGGTCTGGGTTGGGTCTGTGATCTGAGTGGCCAAATTAGACTGAAGGGAAGGAAGGGAGGGATGTATGAATCTCACTGAGGAGAGTGGAGTCCTCTTCTTCTTCTCAGATTGGACTGCCCCAGGCAGCCATCCTAAAATACTACTGTTGTGTGACAAAGTGTATATCACATATTACATAATGTAAAATATACATCGCACTTGAACCTAATATAGTATCTGAAACAGACACGTAAATGATAGGAGATAAATGGTGAATGAATGAACGAATGACCTCTTTATCTGCCTGAAATCAAGTCAATCCAGAACATGGCTTGGGAAACTTTTTCTGTAACAGAACAGTTGGTATTGATGAAGCAAAGAGAGCCATATAAAATGTGCAACTGAATGAACAGAGCCATGTTCCAGTAAAACTTCATTTATAAAAACAGGCAATGGACCTACTTTGGCACACTGGCTATACATGTGCATGTGTGACTTGTGATGGAGGGAAGAAAAGGATAAGCCACATAAGGAATGACAAATATTTGGCATGCCTGCAGAACCTCTGATTCCCGTGACAGACCTCATGAGTCAATCATACTCCTCTTTCATGCTGAACCTGCATTTGCTTTCACACACCTCCACCCGGCACTATCCATCAATTAAGGTCTATATGCTGAAAGCAGCCTCCTTGCCATGCCTGACTCGATAGTACGCTGAGATGCTTACAAAGCCCTGTGGTTGGAGCTCACAGATCTGGGTTTAGACTTGGCTTTTCCACTTGTTCTGTGTGACATTAGCCCAGACACTTTCTCTCTCTGGGTCTCTGGTATCTCTATACTAGGAATTTTGCTGACAGGAACTTGAGAGATTACCTAGGGAAGGATTCCATTTAAAAAAAAAGCCTGCCTGACTTTACTCTCTCTGTGTTTGCTATGTAGTCAATTAAGCAAGGAAAAATAACTTAAGCCAGTTGTGATAATACAGCATTAGAACCTGGGCTCATATTTTTTCCTTTCCACCTTGCTGAGTTATTAAAGGCAGATGATGGCTTTAGTGGTAGAGAATGGCTGAGTCCCACTCCACAACACCACCTTTCCTCCCATTGTGCCCATTGTCAAACTTTCCAAATATGCCCCTTTCACCTCCCATTTCAACGTTATTTTCATTCTGAGACTCCTGACATGTTTAATTCCTTGGCTAAGCCCTCTCCCCGTCCAAATGTCGCCACCCTTGTCATACAATTTATTTTCCACACACATATAAAATCAAGACCTTACATTTTTCTCTGCTGTGAACTCCTAAGAAATAGCCTTTGGAGCAGCCATCCATCACAGTGGCAATAATACTCTGAGAGCAAATTCTTTTTTATTTGTTTAGTACTTCCCATTCTAGATCAGATTTCACTGAGGGCAGCTTGTGTCAGCAGAAAAATGCCCCTTCATTGGGTGTGTATCTATCTTACCAATCAATCAAAGAAAGGGAAAAAGAAGCACCTAATATACCAGCCATGGTGCTAAGTGTCTTTACATAGCCAGTTAATTCTCAAAGTCATCCTAGGAGGGAGGGTGATTAGTCTCTATTATGCTGATAAGGCAATGGGCCCAGACAAGTTAAAAGAGAGGAGACTGGAGTGTGACTTTCTAAATCCTGATTGTATCAATCAGGGTTCTCCAGAGATACAAAAGTAATTGTGTGTGTGTGTGTACATTCTCCTCTATCAATCACCTATCAAGGGACTAATTTTGAGAGAGAGAGAGAGAGAGAGAGAGAGAGAGAGAGAGAGAGAGAGAGAGAGAGAGAGAGAATACACATTCTCATCTGTCTAACTATCAATCAACTATCTGTCATATAACCAGGGATTAGTTTTAAAGATGGGCTCATATGATTATCGAGGCTGGCAAACTGGGAATATGCAGGATGCTGGCGGGCTTGAAATTCAGGTAAGACTTGATAATGTCATTTCGGTCTCAACTCCTAAGGGCAGGTCAGCAGATTGGAAACTCAGGCAGGTTTCTATATTATAGTTTCAAGGCAGAATTCCTTCTTCTCTGGGAAACCTCAATTTTTGCACAGAAAGCCTTGAACTGATAGGATGCGGACCACTTACATTATGGAGGATAATGTTTTACTTCAAGTTAACTGATTATAAAGCTTAATCACATGTAAAAAAGACCTTCATAGCAACATTTAGATTGTTTGACCAAACCCCTGGGCACTATAGCCTAGTCACATGACTCTTAAAATCAACCAAATGGATCCATTATTCTATTTTTCACATGTCCATAGACATAGGTAAACACTAAGGAAAGTGCCTTAAGTTTTCTTAGATTTCGTTGATGACTTAGATTACACACAAGGGTCAGCATAGAATCTGGAACTTGGTAGACTAGTTTAATAACTATGGCAGGTATACTCCTTCCACAGAGGATTTTTGGTTAGGATCTACAGTTGGAAAAATCTGACCATCCTAACACTGCTCCTACTCTTTTAATTGCAGGGTCTCTGCACACTCAGAGCTCTGGCCACAGCGACTTGTCATTTTTTTAATGATGAATGGGCTTTCTTTACCTCTGTGCTTTCTCATGCAGCATTTCTTCTGATGTGAGCATCCTCTTCCCAGTTCTACCAACTGACCATTCTCATAGGAGTAACTCTGAGCGGATCCCTTAGGTCTTAGCCTAATTACCATTTTTTGGGAACTTCCCAAGTCTACAGTGGGGGATCTGATGTGTATGTGTATTTAGCTGACCATGGTGCTTATCACATTGCTGTGAGTCTCCTGGGGGGTAGCCCACATTTCCTTGGGTCATTTCCTTGGGCCACCAGTGTGCAGAATAATGTCTGTGTGGCACATGGTGGACATTTAATAAATATTTGTTCAATATCAAGTGAAAGGAAAGAATGCAACCTTTGATATTCTTCATCTCCTTTTCAATGTTTATGAGGTTAGTTTTCCCCAAAGTAAATTACTCTCTGAACATGAGTTCCTCCAAATACCCACCACAGTATCATAACCGTTCCTTGTGAGGAACAAAGCCGAGAGGCGGCCATCCCTTCTCCGTGGAATTCATGTCAGCCAGTTTGCACTCTTCCTAGAAGCAGGATCTGGTGAGCTGGCTTGGGACCACGCTGTGAAGGATGAGTTTCACAGTCAGATGGAGACAGGGAGTCCCCACCCCTGTGGACTTCCTGAGGCCGCTGCAGGGAGAGCGGCAGGAGAATGACAGAGACGCATGCTCCAAGTTGCTTTGAGGTGGTCTCAGTTCCATACTGTCCCCAGAGCCTTCTCGGACCCATTGAAAGCAGAGACAATGATGTATATGTGTTTAGTCTGAGCTTGTGTAGCATGGCTGCGTCACTGTGCGCGCAGCTGCCTCAAAAAGGGAAGAAAGATGGGGGTGTTAGACTGAGGGAGGAAGAACACCTGCCACTGTGTCTATCTGCCAAGGCAGCAGGGTTGGTCACCGTCTTCTGGGGTTTCTCTTACTTTTCTCCAAAAATGAGAAATACATACATACATACATACATACATATTCACATACATACACACACACACACACACCATCTGCACAGGGAAACCTCAAAAAATTCAAATCTTCCTGCAACACTTCCAGAATATTCATTTTTAATTTACTTAAAGTGTTTCTTGAGGAACTGAGCTATACATTAGGAAAGCATTCATGAGTAAGGAGACATGGGCCTGCCCTCGGGGAACTTGAGGGGGAGCCACTGGGTCAGATCTGTGCCCTCCAGATACCCCAATAGAGGTGATGTTGACGGACTACTCATACTGAGTGCTCAGTGAGTTATTTACACCTGTCATTTCAGCTTCACAGCAGTCCTCTGAAGTAGATATTATTCTGATCATACAGGTAAAGAAAGACCTCAAAGTCCTTAGGAGACTTTGCTGGTCAGCTTGACGTCAGAGCCCAGTAAGATAGATTCACACTAAGGATTCGCACAGGATGCATAGCTGAGCCAGCCCCTCAGCTCAGCGCCCATTTTCTAGCATCAGAGGCATAACCCTCAGTCTGGTGGGTTGGTCACTTATCTGTGTGGTCACGGAGGGACACCGAGAGGGGGCATCTGGACTGGGCTTCAAGGACTAGGGAGGAATCCATCCTGAGGCAAATGTGGGGAGGGTATTCCAGACGTGGACACAGCGCTGCGCTTGGAATGTAGGCGGGCTACTGGGGTCAGGGGTAGAGGGACGGAAGGAGGGGCAGGGATGTGCTTGCTAAGGCGGAACGAGGCCAGTTAGGAAGAATGGCCGTCACTACTTCTTAGGGGGCCAGAAGTCATTGGCCATCTTTAATCAGCAGCGGGATACTGTCAGAGGTGAAAGTAAGAAAGGAAGTATGCAAAATTGGCCAGTAGGAGACAAGGGGGAAAAGGAGGAGAGAAGTTGGGGAGAGGAGGGAGCAAGAGGCTGGGCGTCTACTTTAGGAAATAAACAATGGCAATTTTCCTGCCCAGGCGGCAGCCATATTGGTGGAGGGCTTTGAACTCTTCAGGGCAGTGAGCTTTATCATCTGGAATAATAAACCAGACCTGGTGGCCGGAGCTCGGGCAGCCTGTGGGTTGGGGAGGCGGCTCCTCGGCCTGCCCACGACGGGCAGCCTGCTGTCTGTTTCTGCACGAAGGGGCCCAGGAGGTGTCCTCCAGGAGACACAGGGGCCAAGAGGCTCTCAGCTGGTGCTGAGTGAACTTTTCAAAGCAAACAAGGGCTCCAGGGTCAGGAGGACCCTCCCATTGGTGGTAAGTCTGACACTATGTGGGTCCTGGAAGATTAGTATTTTTGGTTCTCCAGTTGCTTTGCAAGAAAGAGAGGGAGAGAAACAGAGCCTCAGCATTCCATTTATTTTTTAGGACATAATAGCTAACAGCTCTGAAAACATTCTGGATGTGCTCCACAGCTCTCCAACAAGGACCTCTCCAAGGGGTAAGGAAAGTCTGAACACCACACGTCCCCAGCGCTGGTTGGTGTGGCTGGTGCTGGGAACCAGCTTTGTGCTGGCCTCCCGAGACCAGTGAGGATGTCACTCCCCCGATAGTTCTTTGGGAGCAGCCTCCTAGCCCCTGTGACAGAAAGCGTTCCGGTTTGACCAGACCCAAGTGGAATTTCTGACTTTCTCAGTCCCTGAGAGGCTCAGGGCTGGGAGTTGGCCTGGGCACCTGCCCTCCCAGCTTGCTTGCTGTGGCCTTGGACCAGTCACAGAGTAACCTTGAACCTAGGTGAATTCAAAAGTCTCTCTGAGCTGCAGCATTAAACAGTCCTCCAAAAATGCAATTAAGGAGAGGTTCTGAGGGACCAGGTGGGTCCTGGGACTCAGAACCTATTTGTTGAATTAATGAGTAAACAGGAGGTATCTCGCTAGGGGGTGATGGCTTCCTTGATGCTCCAGGGTGGAGGGAATTGTATGTTCTCCTATTACTGGGAGCTTTGTAACATCTAAGCCTCCCTGAAGGGTAAAGGAACTTTAATTTTGTGGTGAGAACCAGAGGCAGGCTGCCCTCAGGCTGCTGCGAAGGCAGAGGGTAGGCAGACTGCTGCGTAGGCTGCCAGGGGCCTGGGAACATAGGGGCTTCTGCAGGAGCCAGCTAAGGCATGGATGCAGGGGGGTGTAAAGCCAGACTTTCCCTGTGGTGGAAGACCCCTGAACTAGGAATCAGAAGACCTAGGCTTGTCATCGAAGCTCTATGGAGACCCTGGGCAAATCTCTGTCCTCTCAGAAGCTCAGCCACCCTGGGGCTGACTTGCCTGCACCTTCCTCACTCCACTTGGGTGCCTCCAGGGTGGCCTTGTTGCAGTCTCTTTGCATCTGACTCTAGGAGGACTCCAAACTGTTCTTTCTGCTCTTTGGCCCTGCCCTGCCCAGCCCCACCCTGGGCACTGCCTCCCCTAGAGTGATCTCTGACTCGCAGATCAGAAGGAGCCACTCTCGGGCTTATGACCCTTGCACAGTCCCTCTACCTCAGGCTGACCTAGCCTTCAAGGCCTCCCTGAGGTTTCCCCTGGCTCATAGTTTTGGTTCAGTACCTGTGTCTGCTCTTCCACATACACTTTAGTCTTCAGTCACATTATTCCCAGAAGGCACCACACTTCCTCAGATGCGTGTACCTTTGCATGTGCTGTTCTGTCTGCATGTGCTTTTCCAAAACTTGTCTCTAGAGGACAGAACTCAGGGGTGGACTCATGGAGCAAATTTACCCTTTTACAGTCCTAAAATTGCCCACAATACCTTGATTTTCACTTAATTTCCTCAAATAAATTCCATGAGAACCAGGTTGTCATTGCCATATACCAAGGCCATCACAGTTATTAGTATTCTAATGGACTTACGCAAGTATCGAGTAAATGAAGATTACAATCCCTTCTATTTCTACTTTACAATGTTACAGGGACAGTCCAAAGAATGCAAACTCATTTTATAAGAGGTAAAGGTTGTATACATTTGAAGGTTTTTCATTTGATGATCTAGAACAGAAGATAAGAACAGCACATAAAGGGGTAGGAGCAGAATGCCCTCCCCTCTATCTTCCCCTCTCTTCCTTCTTGAATGTTTGGCATTACCCAAAACCTGAAAAAATACTAAACAGCAAGGTAGACAAACTCCCCTTCCCTCATGAAGCTTATTTTCTGCTAAAGAAACAAATATAGCAAACAAACTCAATGATTTATTAATGGATGGCTGAGACAAATGTACAGCAAGGTGCGCTGGGAAGAGAAGGTCTACACAAACTAGACAGCTTTGCCCCAGTTGGTGCTGGGCAGTTCTAATCTGTGCAATTTGGAATCTGAGGGCAACTTAGCACCTTTCAGTATCCTTCTCTCCTAAACGTGAGGGAATAGTGCCTATCTCCATAGGTAGTTCTTTGTGTGGACCTAGTAAATATGTCTGGCTTATGGCTTCCTAGGACTGATCTCCTAGACAAAGAATTTAGTGACTTCCCTACTGCCAATGTTAAAGGGGACTTCTATGGAGTCCTAAGGGGGACGGATGAGGACAGAGTCCTTGTGGCAAAGGAGCAGTGAGGGACCCATATTCACCAGGGAAACCATATATTGTGGTTTCCATGAGGCTTCTCTGGCAATTTTAAGCTATTTGCATGGATTTCTAGAACTTCCCCAGGCCCTGCATCATGGTTTGCTATGCTCAATTGTGTTCTCACCAGAAAT
This sequence comes from Scalopus aquaticus, assembly GCA_004024925.1. Classification (NCBI taxonomy): domain Eukaryota; kingdom Metazoa; phylum Chordata; class Mammalia; order Eulipotyphla; family Talpidae; genus Scalopus; species Scalopus aquaticus. Next base: position 39,887 of record PVIJ01010075.1, on the reverse strand, counting down.
TGACTACATGACTGACTTGGGACCATTAACTTCCCCTTTCATGGCCTATCTTTCATCTGTGAGGGCACTGAACTAGAACTTCGCTCTTCATTATCTTTTAGCACAGACATTCTCTGATATCGGTTTGGAAGAATTTTACTGAGGATGCTTTGCTTCTCTAGCTAATGAGCTCCAATTAGTTTTACTGGTCTCTATTAACCCAAGGTTCTGAGACAGTGTGGCCTTGCATGCTTATAGAGCAGATGGTGTACTTGGTGTCCTCAAAGTTATAGAAACATGTTCCTGCCATGAGGACCTGGCGGAAGTCAACCAGAGGTAAACAAATTGGTTCAGACATACCCAGAGATTGAAATAGGCCACATTATATTCTACATCAGTGAGATGGGTGAGAGGTCATGCCCAAGGGTGTCTGTGCAAGGGTGAATGTATGCAGGTGTATATGCAAGTTCAAAACCTTAAACAGACTCATCACCACATTCTATGCCCTTCAGGGTTGAAAATTTTGCTTTTTGCTCATTTTCTTTCATAGTATATTCACCAGCTATTTCCAGACATCAAAAAACAAAACAAACAAACAAACATAAAGCAAAAGCAAAAACAGAAATAAACCAACTACTTATGTTACTGGCAATTTTCACAATTACCTTAAATAACAGGTAAACACATCCAGTCTTACATATTGAAAAAACTTATCTGAACATAAGTACCCAACTTAAGGTTGTATAGCTGGGCAATGTTTGAGCTTGACCCTAAATCTAGTGGATCTAACATGAAAGCCCATGAGCTTTCTCTGGCAAATGCCTCATGCAGAATTGGTTCTCAATTGAGAGCGAAGGAGTAAACAAATGATCTCAGAGAACACTCGATCAATCTACATGGTCCATCTGTCAAATTCATGGGAGATTTATTCAGAAGATTGGTAGGGCACGGTTATCACATTTTAAATTGTATTGGAGCCCCCTGTGATGCTCCTTGCATTTAGATTCTCTTATTCTGCATTTCTAGGGTACAGTTGCTCTAGAATCATATGGTGAGAAGCAAACCACCCTTAAGGGTTTGCAGTAAAGGTTAGTTTGGTACCTGAATCCTCAGAGTTATTCCCCTTGCTTCTTGGGCTACACAAATCCATTAACAAAACAGAAAATAAAATACCAAATTATTAAAGCACAGAATATGCTACTGCAAACACTGGCAAAGGCAGTGTTGGAGAGAGCGGTCTAGACCTCAAGCTGCCCTACTTATATCCTGGTTTGAAATTTGAGTTTACAAGCTCAGGTCTGCAAAGAGAAATGCCTGGGTTAGTAAAGCTGATCCCAAGTTTACTAATCCAAACCACCACATGAATGAGGCGGGTTTGCCTGACACTCTCACCCCATCACTAGAACAGTTGATGGATGTCTTCCCAGCAGATGCTTACTGCTTCAGACAGAAAGTGGGCAACAGGCTATCATGCCTGAGCCTAGAGACAGAGGGCGCAAGAGGAAACTGCTTCTTCATACCTCATGAGGGGTAGAAACATGTTCCCTTCATCAGCACAGCCTTTTATTGAGTGCCAACTCCTCCTCGTCAGATCCTGGACTGAAAGAGGAGCTCCCCACCCTGTCTCCTGCATTTGAGAACTGACTTCACTGAGGCACAGACCTGGTGAACAAAGCAGACCTGGCCCCTATCCTAAAAGACAGTCACTCCTTTTGGGGAAAGAGTCACAAATACAACCAAGTAAACAGAAATTAAGAAAATGACACATTGTGATAAGTGCTATGAATGAACATAATCAGCTTGGGGCAGAGACAATGATGGGAGAAACCACTCTATGTAGAAAGGCCAGGGAAGGGCCTCCCTGGTGGCACAGTGGTTGAGCGCTGCGCTGTGGAGCTGTCGGCAGTGCGCAATGCGAGTTCGAGGACCAGCCGGGGAGAATACCACATGGTGCGGCAGACTTCTCCTGCCTCGCCCGCTGCTCCCCTCAGCAGTGTATTTCTGATCTGCCTGTTCTGCTCCCCACTCTGTCTCTGGTGGACCCTCTCGCTGCCCCACGCCTCTGTACTGTACCCCAGCTTGTATAAATAAATCTTTAAAAAAAAAAAAGGCCAGGGAGACTCTGAGATGGTAATTGGTAGAGAAGTAGCACATACATTATAAAATTAAAATTAAAGACAGTTGAAGGGATTTGCCCAGGCTCATGAGGTGGGTCACACCAAGTCCTGTCTAGAATCTGGGGCCAAAATGTTTCTTTTACAGCCTTTATCTTGTTGCTTTTACTCATCTGTCTTGGATTGCTTTCTCTGGATTTGATCGCCTGGTGTGGGGGAAAGTGGTCTTCAAAGAGTGAGTCTTTGTTTTGGAAGAAGAATCAAAGGTCATCAGAAAGAAAACATGTGTCATACCAAAAGTTTCTTTAAAAGAGACAATGAAAACTTAAAAATGGACAACTGCTAAAATCTGAAACTCAGTCTATTTTTGTAGCAGGTCTACCTATTTCACAGTATTGCTATGAGCCCAAGGAGCAGATGGGAAGCATTCGGCCAACAGTGAAGCTGTGAGCACATGCTAGGAATTATCAGATACCTGACACGCACAGAGTGGGTGAAGGTCTTTACTCTTTTACTTTTGGAAAATCACTACTTCCATTGCTTCTTTTCTCTGAGAATTAGAAACAAAAGTGGCTTGGTTCTGAAGTGTTGAGAGCTTCTACAAAATGCTCTCTTCGCATCCTTCTTTTTATCTTTCCCAAGGACAATCAAGTGCCAGAAATATGTCACTTCAAGCAGTCCTTCACATCTTATTCAGATAAAACTTAAATTATTACCACACTCGTCTGTGAACACTTTTTTCCCCCTTCTCTTTTCCAAGAATGGCCGTAACCAAGCTTGACAAACCACTGATTTCTACCAAAGTGCTTTCAACACTTTCTAAACATCAGAGACCAAACAGATGAGAGGAGACCGAAAGCAACAAGGAAGCTCAGAAGTCTCTCTTGATTCCAGACTTACAGCTTCCTCCAGGCTGTCTTCCCAGTTTTGCAAATGAGGATTTGTTCAATAGCTGTCAGTTGAGGATGCGAATCACATAAGCTCCCCCTTTTCATCTCCTCAATAATAAGCCTCCATTCTGAGCACTGTAGCCTCAGTGATGAGCTCTGTGAGCCAGCAAGTTTTTAAGACATAGGGGATATGAATAAGGAAACACATAGTAATGGCACATGACAAAGGCTGGTGTTAAACGAAAGGTAGCATATTATTTGCAATAAGCAATGCTGGGTAACCTACATTTCAACTCAACTATGATGCAGTCTACCTAGAGATGGCATCTGGCTAGTGTTCAGTCCTGTAAGGCTGCTCCCCTCCTCCACATATGCAACTCAGACATCAAGTGCAAGACCAGGCTGTTAGCTGTAATTCTGACTGACTGGCTATAGATTAAATGTTCTCACAACACCTCCCCTGCTTCCTTGGGTTTGATTAGTTTGCCAGAGTGGTTCACAGAAATAAGAAAAACATTTTATATGCTAGATTACCAGTTTGTTAAAAAAAGAGGATGTAAACCAGGAGCAGAGAGTATAATGAAAGGCACAGGAGAAGGAATAGAGCACCCACGCCACCTCCAGGGGTACCTCTCTTCCCAACCTCCATGGTTCATCAATCTGGAGGTTCTTTGAAGGCCATCAAGGTTTTTATCAAGAAGGACTAATGGAATCATCAGCCACTGGCGGTTGAATGAAGCTCTGGCCCCTGTCCCTTCCTGAAGGTTGGGGATGGGACTGAAAGTTCCAATCTCACATGGTTGTCTCCTCTGACAGCAACCTTTAGGTCATTTCCAAAATTTTACCCTATTAGTGAAATGAGAACCATAAAGGTGTATCTTATCACTTAGGAATTCAAAAGATTTTAAGGAGCTCTGTGCCAGAAAAGGGGACAAAAACCAAATATATATTTATTATAAATCACAATATCCTATTGTTCAATACATTTGACAGCCTTGTTTGGCCCTCTTAGCAAAGGGCTAGACACTTAAGGATGGAAACCCAAACAAGGCTGATCTGAGCACGTGCTAACTTGTTTCCCATTTGGCTAGTCATCTTTGTGTGATGGGATATTCATACTCCAGAAGGAAGAGGGCTTTGCAGTGCCCAGAACCACTACCTGAATGACGGCTTCCTCATTGGGTGGTCATTCTTAAGAGGGGCACTGGGTACAGTCACACAAGTTATGAATAGCATTCACTGCTATTCAGTATAACAGAACAGAACTGGTTATATGTGCCCCCATGTTTTCTGTGTGAGTGGTACCCAAGTGACAGTGAAAAATAATTAATATTCTATTGACAATGAATGAACGAAGAAATAATGCCTATTTACCTAGCCAGTATACGATAGAGAGGGTGTTTGGGTGGGGGAGGGAGGAGAGAAGGGGAGTAGGGGAGGGGAGTATGTGGTCAGAAACTAAGTTGCATTCTACTTCCATTCATTCTGGATGGAAGGTGGGTCCTGATTTGTACAATGCAATGGCCCTTAGGATTAAGCAACATGATATGTATAATGTCTCGGGAAAGGAATTGATGCAAAATAAACATCTATTTTTAATAATTTCTTGGTACTGAAAGATTTTACTATGTTGAATTTTGTGGTTATTAATACTTAATTATCAAATAAGTCTCCATTTTCCCCATCAGAAAAGTGTCTGGGGAGTGGTGATAGTGGAAGGAGTGGAGTAGACGATCTTTAAGATTCTTTCCAGCCTGGCTACCCTGATTCATGAGCTAATGCAAATCTTCTCATAAAAAGAAGCCAAAATACATGCCTGGGTGAGCTCCTTTGGTGAAACTGGGGACGTGGCCCCGGCAGCGCTGCGTGGCAGGCCATCCGTCAGGCGGCTGTGTCAGCGGCCTGAGAGGCAGCCCATAAAGCTGCCAAAGCTGCCCTTTGCTTTGCCCCAATCAAAGAGGAGGCAGAGGCAAGGCCTCTTGTCAGGCGGGCCCTGTTTGGCAGGAAAAGAGACTGCACTGTGTTCTGAGCAAGATGGGCATCATGTATCTAAATGGTTAATGCATCACTGAAGCCACAAAATAAGTTCTTTGGTTTAAGATCAAAAGCAAGCAGCATAAGAAACCAAAAAAATTAATGAGATGCCTTTTCCTCCAGCCGTCACTTTCTCTGTATCCCACCCAGCTCCTGAGACCTAAAACTGTAGTTCCAGAGTTTTGGAAAGGACACTGAGATTGGGGGAGGCTAAATTCCAGTCCTGAATTTTCTAATAACCAGGCCTGAAGTCTGAGCCTCATCCCAGAAGCTTTGGAGTGATCTGGGCAGGGACCTGGTGATAGATGTCACGCCTCTGCTCACTCTCAGTGCCCGCCCCCCATTCCCCGCCACCACTATTCGCTGAATAAAATGCAGACTCTTAGGTTCTCCAGCCCCTCCTTGGCCTGACCTGGCCCCTTTCCAGCCTCATCTCTACTTCCCTCCTTGATATCACCCCACGTTGGACTATTTGACACTGTCGTCCTACTCCTGGTTTTCTCACACCTGAATGCCTTTGCACAAACCTGAGATGTTCTTTGTTGTCCATACCCTCATTTCACACTGAACTGTTTTCTGTCTACCCAACAATTTCTTTTATGTCTGTGTACAGATTATTTCCTCTGCTGGAAAATACTTTCTTCCTTTTATCTGTCTGGAAAAGTACCCTCCGCTCCCTCAAAAACTAACTCAAATGTCTCCTTGTTGAGCCTTCTGGTCACTCCAGTAAGAGTGGCTTCCTCCTCTGGTCTCCATATATGCTTTTGACAGTCTCTCTGCTTTAGCACCAGTGTGTAACAAAGCAGACAAAATAATGAATCTTTTCAACCTGGGGAATTCGATTTTTTAATGCTTATTTTTAAAATTGAGGTAATGTTGATTTATAGCATGTATCAAGTGTACAGCTTTATGATTCAACCTGTGTATGTACTACATACAACAGCCTAGTTTCCATCCATAGCCATCCTTGACCTCCTTTGCACATTTTACCCACCCCCACCCTCTTCCACTCTGTTTATCATCAATCTATATCTTACAGTTTGTTTTCATTTTGTTTGTTCATTTGCTTTGTTTCTTTATATTCCATATATAAGTGAAATCATATGGTTATTTGTCTTCACTCTTCCTTTAGGGTCCTGCTAAGGAAAAGGGAGCTTGGCAGCCAGGGGCTGTAACTTGACTGAGCTTATCTTTGTATTGATCTTGCCTTTCCTTGGATTTGTTGTCTAACTCTTTCCTGGAATCAGATTTCATTTTCAGGCTAAATCAATAAAACAGAAAATCTTTTGCAATTATTTGCCTGACTTTGCAATGTTTTATATAGCTTATGGATTAAAGGGCTTACACACCAACAGTTCAAATACATAGGGGGCCAGCCTGCAGAAGTTGGGGACAGGAGCCAAGGGCGACCCACAGTTAAGTCGAGTCCTCGGAGTCTGAATTTTGGTAAGAAAATTGACTTTGTGTGCTGAAAGTGAGCCTGAATAATAAAAACAATTTTCTGATTTTCTCTTTCCATTTATTTTTGTAACCAATAATACCAAAACCTGGGAAGCCATGTCTTCTCAGGTCACTGGTCAGAGACTTGTGTGTAAAGTTTTTAGTGTTTCTTTGGCCATGCTCTTTTTAAAGTTTTATAAGAACATTGTGTATGCTGTAAAGAAGCTGTGTTCACCAAGGATGCATTCTTTAAAAATCAGCTTTGAGGTCAGACATATATGACTCCAAATACTGCTGCAACTTTATTATCTCTATTACCTTGGGCAAGGCACTCACTCTCTTTGAGCACCAGTATCCTCATCTGTAAAATGGCAAGCCTTACCTCTGTCCCTGGGACTGTATGGGGCACACATGGGGCCAGTTATATATGAAAGCCCAGCACAGGGATGGTTCAGTCAGTGCCCACACACACTGACGCCTTTATTTTCTTTCAAATAACAGAATCTTTTCCAGGAACTGAAACACAAATTCCATTCTGGGAAAGGGCTTCTCAAGTTTGAGGACTATCAGTGAGTAGGAGCCAGGCCAGAGTGGGTCTTTGCGTGTCAGTCAGAGAAGTTCACACCTGTGAACCTACCTTCTTACTGCCTGTGGCTACCCGAGTCACAGTCCTGTTTTCATTTGTATGTGTAGCCATCAAACTTCAACATGCACTCACTGAAACTTTGACCACAGGGTCGGGGAGACCTCTGACTGAACTTCAGGGTAGGAAAGGGAGGTGGAACTGGGAAAGGGGTTGTTTAGGAAGTTTTCATAACTTGCTAGTCTGCGTTAGGAGGACTTCAATGTTATTTTATATGCTTTATCTCATTCCATTCCTAAGAGACTATTGTATGTGTGTGTATATGAGTGTGCATACTATGATGACAGCTGCTACTGTACTGTTATTATTACTACTACTGTTACTGCTATTATTACGGTTACAGTTACTAGTATTTGATGCTAAAGATAGTTGAGAAGTTTAGCAACATAGTAATTCAGGTCATGGTCAATGCAGCCAGACTGCCTGCTTCAAAGTCAAGCTCAATTTTCTCATCAAATAACCAAAATGAGGATAGTAACACTACCCCTATCCTGGTGTGGTTCTGGGAATGAAATGTGTTGATATCCATGAATAGCTCAGAGAGGCATTTGGTCAGGATAAGTGCGAGATAAGTTACTGGTGTGTTAATAACATATGAGCAGTCCTGACTATCTTCAATTTCAGGCTAAGGAATTTAGCCTTTAGTTGACAGTGAGAATACACTAAACCCTCAGATACCCAGGATTACTTAGCATTTGGTATGAAATTTCTTTCATTATACTTTGAGTTACTCAGATCTAGAATCATGCCCAAAGAGTTATATCAAAAGTATGTAAAACATTCCAGAGGCTCCATGTTTCTCAAATTTGGGAATATGTATGGGGGAGGGATGGAGGCATGCCACTGCTATATATAAAGAACTTTAGGATAAAGACAGTATTTGCATGAATATCAGCTTTGTTAGGGAAATACAAATAATTTAACTTTTAAATAATATGAAAATATCCCAAATAATTATAAGGATGGAATATAAGGTAAAGTTGGGATAATTCTTAGGTAAGCCATTAGTCTTCAAAGGACTTCAGCAGAGGTCTGCTTTTAGCTTTACCTCTAGGACTGTCACAGGCACCTGATCACTTTTCTTAAGTATTCTTTGAGGACAATGTTCAAGAAGGCCTGACTAGCTGCACACTCTGGGAAGTGATTAGTGAGGGCAGTAGGGTGTGGGCAACAGCTTGAAGAGTGAACAGGAGTGCTGCAAGCAACAGTTGTGGGTCACAGATTTCTAAGAACAGTGTGATAACTGGCATTGTTGGATCATGCTGGCAGCATGTAGCAATAGGAAGTGTGAGACTGGAGGTAGGGGGACTAGTTCAGAAGCTTCTGTAGACATCCAGGAGGGAGATGACAGTATCAGCTGATGGAAGGGTAGTCCTCATGAAGCCAGGAAGGTAAGAGAGCAGGCATGGGGAGTGGGCATTTTGTCTACTTCTTTCTGTAACTTACTTGTGCCTTCTGGACCTCTTAGAGCTGAATCTCATACTCACCACTCCAATTATAGTGGAGTGCTACTTGTGTGCCTGGCATTTTGGGTTGGTCCTAGCAAAGGTCAGACAAAATCTGCTTCATAGTGGGCAGATCAAGTCACATAGCGACTTGGAGGCTCATGACTAAGCATTCAGTCTCTACAAGGCCCAGTGGCAAGCCAGAGATGTGGCTATAGGGATAGAGATCAGGAAAAGAGTGTGAGAATAATGTAAAGGGCTGTAGGAATGAGAGTCTAAGGTAGAAGCTAATTTGATATTGTCCATTTCAGACTAGTGACATAAGGGATGGTGGGAGAATTTCAGGGTATATAATCTTGATGAGGTTACAAGACATAGTTTGTGTTTCCTTTTTTACAATTTATATTAGAATATGCTGGTTGTGGAAAGGGCATTAGAGATAGTATGTCAGGAGTTCAGAGAAGGGAACCATAGCTATGGGTTGGGTCTAATGGAGAGCTGGAGATCAGAGAAGGCATCCAAAGGAGATGGCACTTGGTCTGAACTGCAAAGGCTTGGTAGAACTTTGAAGGGTGTCGGGGATGGAAGAGCATTCCAGAGAGGAAAAGTCCTTAAAATAATACAACTTGGCTCCTGACTTGATTCACGGGGGAGAAACTCATTGAGGGCCATCAGCCAAGTGGAAGCGCTCAAAGGTCAAGGACTGTACATTTTTGGGGAGTATTTCTCATTTGTTTGAACTTAAATGAAGCTGGAGCCTGCAGGGAAATGAGAATATTTTATTTTTCCAAAGCTGGAGCTTCACAGCCAGAAAACTACACTGGTTGGACAGTAACACAAATGACTAACACATTCTCCTGTGGTTTGAGACCCCGGGAATTTGGGCCAGGCAGGAGACGAGCAGGCGGTGGCTCCGAGTGATGGTGACTAAGCAAGAGGGAGAGTGAGGTGAACCATACTGCCCTGGGAATGACAAGAGGGGTTCCCACTCCTGATCAGGTTCCCAAGCTCTGATCAGGTTAGGTTCCTTTCCTGGGGAACAGTTCCTTCTTTCATGTCTTTATCTGATAACCTAGAGGGTCACCAGTGACAGCAAGTATATGCCCCTTTAGCCAGGGCTGCACCCTAAACAACAGACTGAATATCCAATTGTGAGTCATTTCACTCATACTCCTTTAAGATGCAGTTAGCTGTCTCCTTCACTGAAGCTGTGACCCCTATAGATAGAGCTGATCACAACTGTCCTGTGTTCACACTTAGGAAAAAAACTTAGGAAAACTGGGAGCACAGGGAAATCCAAAGGTTCACCTCCTCTTTCTTTCACAGGTTTTTTCCAACTTCTCTTTCTTCCACAGGTTTTTTAAATGCTGGCAAGTCTTTTAGACTTTTCAGATCAGAATTCTTAAGCAGCTTCGTATACTGGACCTGCTTGCCAAAAGCGTGAATAAATGAGAAACTGAATATGAAATTGTTCCTAATAAGTTGGAGAGACTTATGTGTTACCTGGTCTATATGGTTGTTAGCATCTTCGTCTACCGGAAAATCGCGATACTCAGACCCTTAGATATTCCAGATATTCCAGAAAACAACTTCCTGCTTTATTGCCCCCTCTAGTTCTTCATATCACAGGTGCAATAGTAGAGATCAGAGTAAAGAGTCAGCTAGACTGGATTCAAATTCAACGTCCATCACTTACGCTCTGATTTCTAAGTGTAGCAGTATACACAAAACTAGCAGTTGCTTTACTGCCCCCTCTAGTTCTTTATATCACAGGTGCAGTAGTAGAGAATAGGGTATAGAGTCAGCTAGATTGGATTCAAATTCAACATCCATCACTTACGCTCTGATTTCTAAGTGGGGCAGTATACACAAAACTAGCAGTTGCAGGTTTTAGAAAATATAAATTGAATACTTAATATATGCTAGTCTGACACACAATAGGACCTCCCTGCAAATTATTTGGAAAGTTAGGGAAAGTAGGGTTTTCCCTCAGGCAGAGACTATAGAGGTAGACTTTCTTCCTTCACCCCCCGCCCCACCCCGTCCCTTTCTCCCTCCCTCCCTCACCAGACTGCAGCACAAGAGGACTGCAGAAGGATGGGCAAGGCCAAATCTGCTGTGCCTGGGAGACACCCAGCTGGGCTTAGCTGTGTCCATCTTGGTGCCAAAAAGTCTCATCCACAGAGGAGGGCTTCACTCCCAGGAAGCCCTGAGATCAGCTGCCCCCAGCTGTGCTCTCCAGACATGACTTTGCTCTGCTGGGACAAGTACGCGTGTGACCTAGCACCAGGCCATGCCCCCTCCCGTGCTGCAGCAGGGGTGCTTCTCAGAGCACCTCTCTCCATACAGTGTGATTCAGGTGACAGTCACTAAACCTGCCCAGAGCCAGGCTGTGTGATCTGTATTTGCTTCTTTAATCTTCACCAGCTTAAGAGCAACATTGCTGACTCAACATCCCCATGTGTTAGACAAATTTATCCTACTAGAATTCTCTTATTTCTCTCAGCTTTAGCAACTGATTTTTTTCTTTGTGATACCAGATTGGAGAAACAATGGTTAATGGTGAGAGGAGGCTATTTTGACACCCAGGGAACATTTGATATTGTTTAGAGACATTTTGGAGGTGCTAGGCATCTAGGGAGTAGAAAACTGGATGCTGCTAAACATCACGTAATGCACGGGACAAACCCCTGCATTGCAGAATTATCTGGTTCAAAATGGGATCGTATAGACTAAGGAATGGTTTCAAATAATTGACTCTTCACTGAGGCCTAGGAAGCTTCCAGAAGCCACAGACAGTTCTGGTGATAGCCCACGAGGACATCTCTATGGCTTTTGGACTTGTTTTACGTTCAGATTTGTTCAAGATCCCACACGTTCAGTCAATGGCATTGTCTGGCTCCTACCACCCTCCACACCCAGCCAGGACCCTTCACTGGATCATGTTATGCTCAAATGAGAAAACTGATGTGACACTGCTTAGAAAGAGAGTCAGTGACACAGGAACATGAGGTGTAAAATGTCACATGGGTTTTTTGTGGAAAAGGCAAGCTTTAAATTCTTTAAAATGCATACATTTCCAATAAGGTGCTGGGAAGACTATGGAAACTACACTTGAAGGGAGGGGTAAATTACTGTACAAAGATGAGTAATAATGTAAGAAAAAAAATGTGGATTTCATAGACTATTTTAAAAAAGAAAATGCACACATCTCCACAATGTATCCAGAGCTATGTGTTCACGGATGAAAGTAGTTGGGGGTGGGAGGAGGGACATCTTCAGGCCATAAAGTCTTCCATGCCACTAACCTCTTGAGCCCCCATGCAAGCCATCATTATGACTTTATGCTCATGGTTGAGTATATACAAATGATTCTATTTAGGCAGCCCCAAATCACTTGCTAATTAAGACTCAAAGAATAAAATGATCAAAAACCTACAGTCTAGAAAAACAAAGGTCTTAAGTTGACAAAGATTTAACAATACTTTCTCAGCTTACAATACAATTGTCTCAGCCAGAAAAGGAATCCCTGGTGTTCTTACACCTCAGTCCCTTACTTATTGTACTTAAAATTCTAGTGATTCTTTACTAATAGATCTTGGAGAGACCTAGAAACTATTTGGTGTAAATCAAACATTTTATGGATGTGAAAATTAGGGCTCAGAGGAAAAGGAAATGACTTTGCTATTACAATAATCAAAATCATAATAAGCAAGATTTATTATGATGATTAATATCTCTGCTCATGTGGAAAAAGCTTTAAAGTTTATAAGTCATTTTTACTTAACTGACCTTGCTTGAACATCACAGCAATGTCATCAAGCAAATGGGACAGAGAAAGTTATTCTCATGTTTCAGATGGAAAATAGCTGAAGTGAATTATTCAAAATCACAGTTAAGAGAAGTATTCCTATTCTCTACAACCTCATGGCAAATTATTGTATATGCTTGACACTATATGTCTCTGCATATAGCTACTTAGTGAGCCAAACCAATCTCCTAGTTTTGTTTATTGCTTTAAAGGACAGAATGAGGCCAAGTTCAAGGAGTCAGATAGATCTGGGTTCAAGGTCTATTTCTACACTTAGTAGAAGTGTGAAGTTGGATAAATTATTTAACTTGCTTGGACCTCTGTATCTCCATCTGGAAAACAAATTTTTGTACAATTATTGATAATCTACCAGTATTATATTAAGTGGTGGTTATCATTATTAAAAAGGATTATTTTGACTTTTTGCCCTTAACTAACCACCACTGGGGTTTAGTTGTCTGTTGTTCTTGGAGACATATGGTATCTGTCTAGTCTAGTTGTCATTTCTGTACCAAATAAAGACCCATTCTCCTCCCTAAATGGGTGACCTCCTTGTCATGGACAAGGAAAAAGTACAGCATAAGTTATAAAGAGTTACTGCCGCCTGAGGCATCCTTTATGATTAAAGGATAAACAAACAAATCTTGAGCAAAGAAGAATGTTTCTTTATAACAACGAAAACAATCTTTTACAGTCACATGCAATGGCTAGTTTGAAGTTGTTTTTCCATTCCAAGGTCAGACAGGGGCTGAGACTTCATTATTCTTTCATCTCCAGTATTCACTCCACTTGTAGCTCAATACGAACCACCCATGCCCTGTGGCCATGAACAAAACCAATTCTATACCCAACAGCATTACCAATGTGTGAACTGCTAGTGGTGTATCTCCCATGGTCCCCCCGTCTCTATACACACAGCAGCTTCCTTAATTCTCACTGAGAAGTGCACTTTGCGTGCCCAAAGTTCCCACAGCCTGCTCCTTCTGAGACTCAGTCTCAGAGACATCTCTTTTGTTAATTAAAACAGAAAGCCACCAGTTGTCTTTGGATGGCATAAATGATTTCACCTTTGAAGTGCCTCCAAAATCCAGTCCCTGTTTTCAAATTCTAACCCCATTGTCCTCATAATGACCGCTTTCATTTCCCACTTCCATTGTTTTTTTTTTTTTAAGATTTATTTATTTATGCATACAAGCTGGGGCACAGGCCAGAGGCATGGGGCGGCGAGAGGGCTCACCAGAGACAGAGTGGGGAGCAGAACAGGCAGATCAACAGAAATACACTGCTGAAGGGAGCAGAGGGCGAGGCAGGAGAGGTCTGCCGCGCCATGTGGGAATCTCCCCAGCTGGGCATCGAACTCGCTTAACCACTGCCGACAGCTCCACAGCTCAGCGTCCAACCGCTGTGCTACCAGGGAGGCCCTCCCACTTCCATTGTTAAAACAACTTTTCCCATCCTTCTTTTAAAAGATCAGTATCATTAACTAGTAATGATGAATCACATCAGAATTCCTGTCATAAATGCCATAAATGCTTAGCATGCCTTATATGCCATGCTAAGGAGTTAACTATTTGGTAAGTAATGGAGACTCAACTGATTGAAGCTAAAATAATTTTCTCTCATGTATAGATGGTGAATTAAAAGATAGGAGTAAAAGACAGAGGCCAGGTTGCAAGTTGACTGGAACCTTAGGTAGGGTGACAATAGAAGCAGAGCAGAGGGGATGATAAGAAAAATAGTAATGTGGTTGAACTGAAAAAACTTGGTATTTAATAAAGTCCAGAGAATAAGGAAGCTCAGAATTTAGGATAACAAGGTTTTTTTTTTTGTCTTGGGTTGGATGGAAACATTGACAATGGAAAAGGAAAAGCTCAGTGAGATGAGAGCTTTCTTAAAATACCAAAAACTGTCACAGTAAAAATAAATCTGAATAATTCTGTTCTGAATAACTTCTGAAACCAAAACAAATTAAGACTGAGGGTGGGAGAAGGAGAGGTAGATTCGAGTGCGGTACAGTTTTCTCAATGGCTGCCCCAAGCGGACTCTGATAGGGAGTTCCTTGGTTCACAGATCAATCTAGTCTGTACTTGAATCATCTCTGGTAGATCACTGATGAACATGAAGGTTCCTTCACATATGGTGAATTGTGCCCTGTGTTTCACATGTATTATGCTCTTTAATCCTCACAATGTCACCATACATAGATTTTATTTCTCCATTTTACAGATGGGGAGCCTGGGGTTTGAAGAGGGGATCTCCTTTGTTAGTTTAGAATCAGAGAATCACAAAGTGTAAGAACGAGAACTAGCGGCAGTTTGTAGACCTTTCCTCTAACATGCTATAATAAGACTCAGTTCTAAGGCCCCTGTCTTTCTGTGGTTTGACTATTCTACATTTCCAGGCTTATGTCAGATTTCAACCTCCTGCTTTTTGCTCAGACTAGTCTGTGTTTCAAATCAAAGAACCTTAACAATACTCTAGTTGTCACCAGTGAGGTGCTTAAAATTGGTGGAGGATCTAAGTATCTGTATGATTTGGGCACAAATAATGTGCGAAAAATGGGCTGGCTCTCCTGTGAGCACAGGCACCATGTCTAACCCACCTTTGCTTATTCAGTGCCTAGTCCAGGGTCAAGCAGCTCCTGGGCACTCTGCCAGACTGAATGACATGTTTATGAAATACTTCAAAATGATTATCAAAAATGTATTCATAATATTCATTACAGTATATGCACATTCCACATCTATTATGAGCATAGAACTAAGCTCAGAAAGTGGGAAAGGACAGATTTGTGGAAGAAAAAAAACTTTAAACTTGGACATTTTTAGGTGTTTACTAGTATCCAACTGGAGCTCTCCTACAGACAGCCGGCTATACCAGATAGGCAGTGCATTGGAAGAGGTATGGGCTGGATTTAGAAATTTTAAGGTAATAATGTTTACATGTTGTCACTCAAGTCCACAGAACCAGATAAATAAACTAAGAAGTAGATATAAAATAGGAAATAACTAAAGAAAGAATATGAGGTATTCCAACATAGAAGATGGGGAGGGATTAGCACAGAAGACTAAAAATTGCAGTAAATGACACAAGGGAAAACCCAGAAGCCATGTAAAGGAAATATTTCAGGAGAAGAAAGCGATAAGCTCTCAGCAGCATTGAATGAACTTAAGAAATGTGGGTTTACCATAGCACTTAGCAATCTGAAGGTCACGGGTAGTACTGATGAAAGCAGTTCAGGAAGTGGTGGAGGTGCCTCTCTGTGGAGGAAGTGGCGTGTGATCACCGCCCATTTGGCTTTTCATTTATCCCAATCTTTTTTTTCATTCTCTTCTGCACTGAGGGAAATGTAACTTCTAAACTCTCTTGCTAACTTTTTTTCAGACTAGACTGAATTTATGAGAGTCCCTGGCAGGAGATTGGGAGACATAAGAAATGCCAGTGTGTTTCCCCCCATTTTCTATGGTTTGAAGAGCTTCTCAAGAGGAACCTGCATCTCTAGAGGGGCTCTGGCCGCCACTGGATAATCCTCTGTGTGGTTCCAGCTCTCAATGGGCAGGCCCACTGAGGTCCAGCTCCCATGGAGCTCTGGAGGAAATATCTCTTTCCTCTGTCACTAGTCTCATAGGTGGTGATGACTTTCTGCTGTGGTTAATATCAGAGTAGCCTCACCTTCTTAAGTCAAGCTTTCTTCTCCTTCCTATTTATTCCACTTGCATAGCTAATTGTAGTCACTCGCTTTTGGTCAGCAGAATCCTGGGCCTACGTTCCACACATTCTGGGCCATTATCCAGGCATCCCTGTGGTTTCCATGCACATTTTTGAGAAGGACATGGGGAACCCAAGCCCCAGGAACAACAATTCCTTGGGTATTTCAGGAATGGCTTATGAAGGTGACTGGTAGTCTCTATTTAGCTGGGGTGAAGCATCCTCTTGAGGCATAAAGCCTTCCTCAAATATGGAGGGTAGGCTTGGAAACTGTAGTGGCAAGTTTATTTGCTTACACCTTCCGTGTGGCCCAGTGTCCCATTTGAGGAAAGCTAAAAAGACGGGAACACTCATAAATTAACTCAGCACACTCTCCATAAATAAGTGGGAGGGAAATTCAATGGATTACAGAAATGGGAAAGGGAGCCTCAATTTCATCCAATTATAATTTTTTTTCAGGTCGACCTTGAATCTATGATATTTTAAAATTCTAAGATTCTGCGTTTCCTGGATTTTGAGTTTTTCAGTATATTTCCTGTGTCTCTAGGCCTCTCTTATCTATGGATATAGATTGTAATCTCACAACAGCAATTTCCCACATTTTGCTGGCTATTTCCCCATCTGCTTCTGCAGGCTCAGTAACCCATCCGAATGTCTCATTGCCAGGCTGGATTCTCTGTCTCCCCACAGCCTCTTCCCAGCAGGATCCCAGGACAATATTTTCTCCCCTTCTCCCTTCTGGTGCTCCCAGGTCAGAAAAAAGCTTCCTAAAGTCTACTGGTTCCTCGGTGTCTCTCCAATCTTTGCTGATTCCTTTAACTCTTTCTGTATTTCTGTAAAACAGTTCCTTCACAAAATTCTTGTTCAGTTAAGCCCTGCTGGATTTCTCTTTCTTGCCAATGCAAGAAAGAGATAAGATACCAGATACTTCTTGGAGTTGCAAGATGAACTTGAATAAATGCAAACTTTTCTTCGTGTCATCTAACATTGATTATGTAGTTACTCAGGGCTAGGCAGGGTTTCCTCTCTTGTTCCAATTGCCCTCACCTTGGCCTGGAAACCACTGGAGGGCCTCTTGTCACTGCTGGATTCTGCTTGGCCATGCCATGGCCCTGCCTGACTATCACAGATGTTTTCAAGGCTGCCTGTAGGTTCTTGCTGTGTTTAGAAGCTTCACTGTCCTCAGTTCCAAGAACCTGGAAGGCAGACGATCCCTCCTTTGCTGTGACCTTCTCACTAAGCATAGCGATCTCCAGTATCCTACAGAATAGCCTCCTTTTGCTATTTTCCAGGAAGTGCCACCCTTTTGCTTCCCCCAGAGAATCCCTCCATAGTCTCAAACATAGATGAGTTGGGAATTGTAAGAATATTATGACAGAAAAGATTTTTCTTTCTAACAGCTCAGTCTTTCATTGGACTGTGAATCTCCATAAGGGGACTATTAGATACAACATCTGCTTTATTTTGCCATGGAACTCTTATCAAGGAGTATTTCATGGATTATGCCCATGTGGATTATGGTGTTACAGTTTCTTAGTAAGAACCGTGCATTGTGAAGCTTTCTGTGTTTTTAAAATTTTACTTTAGGCAGACGGAATGGACTTGCCAAGGAGAGGCCACTTTGAGAAAGGCAACAGTGTCATGGAGAATAACTGGGGCTTTGAGTGCTCCCAGACTGAGTCCGAATTCTGCCTCAGTCAGTGAGTGGTATTTAGCAAATCTTTTAACATTTGAGTTTTGGTTTCCACATCAGTAAAAGGGAACCAGTATAGTCTATTAAATATGATGTTTCTGCTTATATCGAGAACACAGAAGGTGCACGGCAAGTGGGAACTCACCTTTCTTAGGACAAGTGCTCCCTCACACTGTTCACCTCTTAAGAGGTTTGTTGAAGATTTGTTTTCAAAGTCTTTCTTATTATAAATGCCAGCATCTAAAGGACAGATAGGATCTGCAGAGGCAGAACTAGATCTCAGTGAATTAGAGAAAGTTAAATCAAGAGAAATAGGCTTTTTTTGGTAACCTCAACTCATTAACACTGGCAGCAGCTACAATAGCTTTGAATTCTTGAAACTGGATCTTGACAATATACTTTGAGGCAAAATCCACAAGGATTTCTTAATTTCTCATTCCAAATCTGGAAAGAAGTATTTTTTTCTCTAGTTCTTGTTTCTTAAGGTTATTACATAATCCTTATTAGAAAAATAATTCACACAAAATTCCACCACCCAAACACATTAGATATTGTCATTTTTGCTGGTGATTTTACATTTTGCCATAGTTCAAAATGTTTGCATACAATCAGATTGCTAAGCATAATATGAAACATTACTACAAATTGATGCCTTGTCTTCAAAATTATTTCTAAAGGTTATATGATATTCAAAACTTATTAGGATTAAGTTCAAGTAATCTTAAAAAAAAAAACAAAAACCATGCAGTCAGTCCTAGGATGGGCTTTATACCATTGGTGGCCATTTTTGTTGTATCCAATCCCTTCACCATGTTTTCCTGTCATGACCATCTTCAAGCATGAATGTCAAGACAATGTGTTTGGATGAGGGGTCATTGACACAGAAGGAAAGAATAAGATCTTAAAACAGACTGTTCTTACTCCACTTTAGAGGAGGCTTGGGTTGGACTAGAAGTACAGCTGTCTACAAATGCTTCTCTCGACTTTTGTTTTCAGTAGCTTGAGGTGGTCATATGGGTGGCGGTGGGCTAAAAAGACAGCAGTCAGGGGACTGGAGAGAGGCAATATTATGGAAATAGAGTAAGAGGTTAATTACTTTCCTCTTTTTTGGGGGGGAGGGGTAGAGTATTATCTCCCAAACCCTCTGTCTGAAAAGAAGTTGAGAGAAAGTATGTTCCAAAGAACATCAATAAAGTAGGAACTTAAGGTCTTCATTCTGACAGAACTGCTGGACCCTACGAAGAAGGTTATACATGGTGTGGGACCATGGGAAAGGAGTTCTTAGCTTTACACATAATCCCTTTGTTTTACACATAATTTGCTTTACACGTGGTGCAGAGACAGTAGAGAGGCTGAGCCCATTTACCTAAGGGTGGAGAAGAAGATAAGTCAACCATCTCTTCCCACCCCCACAGATTAAGCCCTGAATTTGATCCTCAGTCTCTGTTCAGAAAACCTCCAAGAGTTGAGATTAAAACCCATTTCTTCAATAGTCCTGCAAAGTTTAGAGTCAGGAATTGAGTTTGTACAGAAAATTAGGCTACTTTTTTTTCACCCTGACTATGTGAGCTAAAATTTATACCTATCTTTCGGTTATTTTTTAAAGTAAATTTATTTCCTGAAGAATAATTTCCAGGTCAACTTTTAGAAATAATTTTATTTCTATTGTTTCATGGTTTTAAATAATACTCCAAAAGAATTACCTAATTTATGTTAATAACAATACGATTTAAGGTACTACTACTAGTAACTAAAATACTAGTTACTAGTATTTTAAAAGAAATTATTAAATTGAATAGTGAAAATGTTGTTTTAATATAATGAGCATTTAAGTTACTAGAGATGTTTATATTAAGTTTTAGTGTGTGCAATGGAATACTATTCAGCATGGAAAGAAGATAAACACATGCAATTTGCAGCAACATGGATGGAATTAGAGAGGATCATACTCAGTGAAATAAGCCAGAAAGAAAGAGAAAAATATCGAATGGTTTCACTTATAACAGGACTATAGGGAGGCCAGGTGGGAGAGAGACAATCAGTGGGGGTGGGGTGGGGAGGAGGGAGCTGGAGGGAGGGAAGGGAAAGGGCACAAAATGGAATAGAAAAGAACACAAGGGACCATGGAGATGGATCACGGGTGAATTGGTGGTGGGCTACCCAAGGGGAATGCAAAATGTAAAAGACATAAATAACAATAAAAATATATACTATAAAAAAAAAAGTTTTAGTGTGTAAAAATTAGCTTTGCAAAAATAAATCCTTTTAATCTTTTTATTTTACTTTTCCTTGTGGATCATGCTTCTTTTACAAAGATTTTGCATCTTAAGCCTCCTTCTCAAACTAGACCTTACTCCCACCTCTCACCACTGAAAAGTATGTCTTTCATCAAGTAAATTCAGACTTAACCACCTAAAAGGCCAAGTTCCTCTTTTCAGCTAAAATGGACAGGTTCTAATTAGGCAGCATCATGATTATAAGGAAATTATTCACTTACGAAATAGAGGAAATTGATAGGGAGTACAGCAACCCATTGCATTATATAAATAGTTGCAGACACTTGGGAGTTAAGATTGGCTACCATTGGCTACACATTTTCTAAAGGAAATAACCCAGATGAGAAATATACCTTGGGTGGAGACACACAATATAAGTCTTGTATAAGCAAACCCACATTTTATTTATAAAAATGAGTTTTAAAAAATGACAGGCCCACAAAACGTTTCTCAAGAGTATTTTCTTCCACTCAACCCAGGCAAGTTTGAGAGGCCCCAGTGGTGAAATTGAAATAAGCACGGGTAAGAATGCTGTTTTCCTCCCTGGCTGGATAAATGCACTTGTCCTTTAGTAGCCTAACTCAAATAGTACTTTCTCCAGCTAGCTTCTGTGTGCATCAGCTGGGATGGGTGACCCTGATCTGTTCTTTGGTAAACATGTTCTCCTGTCTTAGAAATCTTGTGCATCTTTCTCTTGTCTAACTAATCCTCCTTGACTGGACCCCAATATCAATAATCCAGTCTTCCTCAGTCTCTTCCAATAGTGGCACCGACAATTTAGTACCGCTATCTTTCTCTCCTTTCCTTCACTGCTGACATTGTAGAAAGCATTGTCTATGCTTGATTTCCACCTCATTTTTCATGCTCTCTTGAACCCATTCCAATGTGGCTCTGCCCTAAAGTTGTATCGAATGGTTCTTACCAGAGTGATTGTGATGCTGTTGAATCTAGTCAGTCACTTCCTACAGTTCTCGTTGCACTAGACTGATCAGAAGCATATCATGGCTGCCCACTGGCATTTTGTTTTGATTTACTCTTCTTGGCTCTACGGCAGCGCACTCCCTTCATTTTCTTATCACCTTTCTGACTGCCTCTCTTGAGTCTTCTTTGCTGGATATTCTTCTTTGTCCTAATCCCTTAATGCTCACAAGCCTCCCCTGTGCTCATCATCTCTGTTCCCACGGTTGCAATCCGTTTCTATGCCAATATCTGCTATATTTGTAGCTCAGTTCTACTCATCACTTTTAAGCTTTACTTTACAAGTGCAAACCAACATAGCCTCTTCCAATATGTTCCAATGTGAACCATGATGCTTTCCCTCAATTTGTTCCTTCTCTAAGTTTTCTTCACTTGGACATGTTCTCCTTAATATTTTGGGTGATTTTTTCCTTCTAGTTTATATTTATTTGCTCCTGGTTTTATTGATTGATTAATTGACTGGGTCTAAGTTATATTTTTCTAGCAGTCAAGGAGAAAGCTTTACACTTCATTATCAGCCTAGAAAAACTTCCTGTTTGACCAAAATCACTTCCTCAATTCTTTTGAATGTGATTCATCAGTATTGTCAGTGATACGAATTTTTGCAAAGCCTGAATCTTAAAAAAATAGGCTATGTATCTTTTATTTTAAACCATAAACTTTGGAACCATAAGTTTGTAGTACTTCTTCAGCACTGATGGAACTATGCTTAATGCAAAGAAAGCAGAAATCACTTAAAAAAAGATACGATGCTTTGAAATACTCCCAAGTATGTGAAAAACAATCACAAAGGCCTATTCTATCCCCTTTGTGGCTATTGGATGAAGCTGCAATGGAAGAAGCTGCTCAGCTGGGACATATCTTAATCATGTTTCTAGCCAAACTCTTGCAAAAACACATCAGCAAGGAAGATCCTGAATACTAATGACAATCCCTTATGTTACATAAGCAAACACATGCATAAGGGATTGCTTCACAATTTGTCAAGTATTTTACAAGCATTACCTTACAGCTTGCAGCTGCCCTGCCTGGTGGGCAGGGTTCACTTTATATTTTACAGATGAGGAAACTGAGGGAAGGTCTTTCAGTTTGTCAAGTCAAATAGCTTATAAGCCTCATGGCAGATCTTTTTCAGGCCTATATATTGAGTCTAGGATCACATTCCCCTTCCTCCCATCTTCACACCTCCTCTTGCTCTCCTCTGACAAGGACCCCATCAAGTATGCTGCATCATCTCTCCCAGGGAATAGGGGAGGCATGTTTTAGCAGAAAATAAGTATAGGAGAGAAATAATTTAGGACTCTATCATGGAGAAATGTCAATTTAGGTTGACCTGAAATTCCTTTGCCTAATTTGCATTGACACCCTTCTACTCTGAGATCAGCCTCTTTTCCAGAGGATCCTCCTGACACAGGGAGTGGTGCTTTGGATCAATTCTTTCCGCACTGCAGGATGCATAAAAAAAGCAGTTTTCCAGTATAGCCTATTCTGACTTCCATGCCCAAGGTGAGCCTCCTGTGGGTCCTGTAACTGGGAAAAAAGAACTTCAAAGTGGCTCTATGTCCAGCTTAAAATGGGGGAGCTAACTCTTTTGGGAGTATTACGTTTTAGGGATTATATGTTTGCCAAGTGGGTCTCTGAATACCTGTTACTTGGGCAAGTTTCACTGTTATTCCAATTCTTATTTTCTTTACTTGTGAGTTGGAAATACCAACATTAACACACATATGCTTTAATGTATGCTTCACTAAATGTTTTCACATTTCTCATATGCAGTTTTCTTTCTGTACTGAGCTTGAAGAGTATGTATCCACACTACATGGCAAAACAATTTATCACTTTTTTTCCCCCTAAAGCAACTTGATTCGGTTTGAGCTCCTGATCCACTGAGCTAGTAAGAATATCTCAACTATTATTGGGGCTTTTCTCCCCACAAGGGTTGTGGAATGATTTCCAGGTCTTACGCAAGCCAAAGCCAAGGAGTATTCTCTCTATCCAATTTTCCTGCTCTTTCCATGATTTTATCTTTTTTTCATGAAAGTCTAAGCTTATTACGGTTTCAGAGAAGACTCAGATCATCCAATACAAAGTAATCACTCTCCTGTCACATTTTGATTTATTGTTTTCATACCATGCATTAATATTTTATATTTTAACATTTGATATTTTTGGATCCTGATTCAAATAGAACATTAGCTGCATGAAATCAATGTTTCCTGTGCCTAGAACTCAACCCAGTTTGTTGAGTTCATCTCCTTTGGTCTGCTATTGAGCAACACTAAGACTTGCAATAGAGGACCCTGATTGCTTTTGTCTTTCTTCTCTCTCCCTTTTTCCTTGACCTATCTCCTTTACCCCTGAGATATCCTTTTCCAGAGATTTAGGTCTTTAAAAAAACAAAGAAAAAGACAATGGTATATGAAGCAAGGAATTAGAAAGTTGGCCTTTGTATTTAGAGGGGGTGGGAGTAGGTTCAAGAAGAAAAAACATTTTTTTCTTGTTTATTCCCAAAACATGTATTCCTAAATTTCCAAGTCACTTGATGTTGCAGATACTACTGGTGCCGCCCAGGCTGTATTCCCTTGGCACTCACTTCTACATAAGGAACCTGTTGCTACCAATGTCTGAAATTCTCTGCCTGGGGTAGAGTGACTAAACTTCCTACTTTACCATGGGCTGTCCTAGTTTTAGCAATGAACATATTACATTCTGAGAAACCTTTCAGTGGTGGACAGTTCTGTCCTTACCTGGGGTAGCCTGGTATTTAGCCTCCAAACAGGGCATCCCTAATAGATAATTGGTATTAGTTAAGAGAACTATAGTCAGGTGTTCCCCAAAGGTGATCACTGGAGGGTCCATTACAAAAAAAAGGTCAACTTTGAACATTTATTTACTAATCTTCAAGGGCACAAGATCCTATTACCAACCTAGGATATCTTTTCTCCCACTCTTCCCTCTTGTGACCTAGCCTATACCTTCCTGCACTCTGGGCTAGCAAGTTGGGGAGAAAAAGGAAGAGACCATATATAGAAAATATAGTAACACCTCAAGGTTGTGAAAAGGAAGATGTCTTAACTTTCAATGAAATTTGCAAACTTTTGCTACCAGTGTTGGATTTTTTCATATCTCATATAAAAAAATAAAATTGAGCATAATAAGTGTCAGAGAGAATTGCCTTAGATTTCACTCAATGGGCAAAAGATATAACCAAACAGTGGGCTTGGATAGACTGAGGGGGGAGATTGCAGTCATGTCTTATGGGATCATCTTCCAGCACCACCCTCATACTCATATATTCAATGACAAAAATTAGGTGGGCTTGGCTTTTCAGCATCAATTTTTCTTTTGTTAATGGAAGTTCAACTAGTCTTTGTAATGTTTTATAATTATCACCTGTTCTAAGTTTGTCCCTTGGACCCCGAGTTAGAAGTGAGAATCAACCTCTTCTTATCCCATAATACTCTGTCTGTGTCTTGACTGTTCCCTCCATTTGCCCTTTGTACACATTCCCTTTGTAGCACTTTTTTATGCTTGTTCCTTAAGTCAAGTTTACTTACATTGCTCTTATGCCAGATTGTGAGCTCACTGAAGTTGGACCTTATATAGTAAACACTATAAATAAATGTTGAAGACAGATAATGCAGAGATTAACAAGATAATCCACTTTGTATATGAGTTACTACAGAAAAAGTATGACTGAAAGCCAGACCATACCTTTCAGAGGCAACCGAGGATTAAAAAATGAACAAACAGATCCCCTGAGCCACCAGACTCTGATCAGTGATGGGAACAGGGCACACACTTGAGATCAGATAACGGGGTTATAGGCAGGTCACCAGCAGCATGCACAGAACCCACATAGGAGACAAACTGAGGTCAGGAACAAAATTGACAGAAGGAGACAGGATGCCCAAGAAGGGACAGAATGGAGTGCGAGTGTTAGAGAGGCAAGTCACAAAGCAGGATTGACAGGGACTCAGGTTCATTCGGTGGGTCTCCATGAAGTGCCTGCAAACATCCTGTAATCACTAGACAAGTTCAGAAGCTCATGGACAAGTGCTGCTCAGCTTGATTTAAAGACATGCCATCCTGATTGCGGTACAATGGTGGTAGATTCAATGAAGTCTGGATCAAGAGGGAATACTTACAGTATGTTTGGAGAGTTTTATAAAATATAATCGTTAGAAAAGATTAAGATGGAGTAAATCATTGACATTAAAAAGGTGAGTGTTGCAGGGCTATAGCTGTTGATAACACTGGTCAACAAATTTTCACGAAAGTCATGTTAGTGAAATAAAATTAGTCATTTCCTATCAATTTGTATGTGTTCAACATGAATATGACAGTCAAATTCTAATTTTGGCTCTAGATTTTTTTGGTAATCTGCAATAAATTTATGTGTACATCACAAAATGCATGCCAATAGTAATAGGCCTATGGTTAATACCTGTAAAAAAATCAAGTCATAGACTACTTCTTAGATTTCTTTGCTTGTCTTTTGTATAGCTGTTCAGGAACATGTCTGGGGAGTGTCCATAAGTAGTCAGCTAGCATTGTAGTGGACCATTTTCCCTGGTATCTTTGTTCCATTGATGCAATATCTTGATGAAAATGTTGGCCATGTTCATCACTAACCATACCACAGTTTCCAGGGAAGAAATCCAGATGGGAAGGAAGGAAGTGGATCTTTAGAGACATATTGCAGCCAAGTTTCTGATACTGCATCAGCATGTCTTCTACTCGTTCCTTATAGTTTTCTGCCCTAACATTCCCA
Organism: Scalopus aquaticus; assembly: GCA_004024925.1. Taxonomy (NCBI): domain Eukaryota; kingdom Metazoa; phylum Chordata; class Mammalia; order Eulipotyphla; family Talpidae; genus Scalopus; species Scalopus aquaticus. The sequence continues at coordinate 14,102 of PVIJ01010075.1, read as the reverse complement.
AGAAAGTTTGTAGCTACTAGGCAAAACGCATTCCATGCTTGTTTTGCATCACCCCGCAGCAAGTTGTTGAACCGGTCATCTTTGAAGAGCTCTCGAATCTGAGGACCCACAAAAACTCCCTCTTTAATCTTTGCTTCGCTGTGTCGAGGACATTTTTCATGCAGGTATCGGAAAGCTGGTGATGTCCAGTCCATTGTTTTCATGAAATTCTTCATCAAACCTAGTTTGATGTGAAGGGGTGGTAGCAGGATTTTGTGAGCCTCAACCAGAGCTGGGTGCTGGATATTCTTCTCTCCAACTGCTACATTTTGTCTGCAGGTCCATTCCTTCCACAAGTAGTGCAATTCACTTGCTCGGCTATCCCACTCATATAAGAAACACATGTATTTTGTATATCCCTGCGGTAGTCCCATTAAAAGGGCAACTAGCTTGAAATCACCACAGATGTGCCAGCTGTACTTGTTCTACTCAATGGAATTCAGTAGCTGCTTTAAGTTATCGTATGTTTCTTTCATGTGGACAGCATGAGTTACTGGAATAGATGGAAGGTTTCCACTGTGCAAAAGCACAGCCTTAAGACTAAATTTTGAAGAATCTAGAAATAGTCTCCATTCTTGTGGGTCATGAGTTATTTCTAAGGCATTCATGAGGCCATCAATATTGGAACAGAATATCAGAGTACTTTTCTTTCTGAAGAAAGGCTCCAACTGCTGGTGGCACTTTCACTGTAAAGGAATTGTGACATCTTCTTCTAGAAGATTCCATTGTTGGAGTCTTGATCCTAGCAATTCTGCCTTGTTCTTGGATAAGTCCAAATCACGAACCACGTCATTTAGTTCTTCCTGTGTTAGTCTGTGTGGGGTTGATGATGCACCACAGTGAAAGTCTGGATCACTGCATGCTGATGGAACAGGAGAAGAACAGGTCAGATCACCCTTGTCCTCATTAGATGAATCAAGAGAATATTCTACTGGAGATTCTGGAATAGGAAGTCCTTCACCATGTGAAACTGGTCTCAATGCAGACGGAATGTTTGGGTAGACTATTCTTGACTTCGTTTGCTTGGTGATTCCGCTGGAAAGAGGAGGAACCAAGTAGAAGTAACAGTCTTTTATGTGGTTGCTTGGCTCTCTCCACACCATGGGGACTGCAAACGGCATTGATGGTCTTTTGCCATTTCACCACTGTGACAGCTGTGTTGTACATGGAGCACAGCATATATGCGGGGCCCAAGACTTGTCTTGGTCATCAACCTTGCATCTGAAGTCAAGATGATAAATCTTCACTTGAGAAGTGATACTTTTCTTCTGGTTGGCAAATATCTCTTCCCCACAAATAGAGCAGAAATTGTCCATGCTATTAACACACTTTCGAGGCATGACTGGTCTGTATTGTGCCTAAATGGATAAAATCATAACAGTTCTATGGAACAGTAGCTTAAACTGTCTTGCACAAAGTCTGAAATATTTTCAATGCTCAACCTTTCTGATAGGGCACTGCTGATGTCAGCTTACTTTAGCAGATGCCTGGCAGCAATATTGCATTGCATTAGAAAATGATGCAATCAACTCTAGATGATGTGTGCATGATGGTATTATGTGATGAGATGCAATATTACATCATTCTAGGCTGATTTAGGAAGTTGTTGCAGTCCTACTGGATAAATTTACACAGTGAAACATAAAATGAATTATATGAAATATCTTCAAAACGAGAGCTAATAAAAAATTTTCAGGGTTATATTCATGTTCAGCACACCAAGACACTACAGATTAGGGCCTTTTGAAGTCAGTAACGATCTCAATACCGACCAGTGTAAAGAGACAAAGACTTAATGACAAAGGTATTGCTTATAGTCCTGTCCCCAAAAGCTTTGCAAAGGAGTAAAATTGGAGAGGACGTTTGATATTAAGTTAGATGAACTCAATTTGGTCAACAGAAAATCCTAGGGGCTATCTGACCCTAATATAAACTGGTCAGTTATTCTTTAATTTAATGTAACTCATGGGGGAGACCAGAACCTCAGCAAGACCCTCAGAGGGGACTCTCTAGCAATATCTTAACAGGAAACCAAGATCTGCATAAGGCTGTTTTCCTCTGAAAGGAGCCTCTCAAGTTATGAATTACAAGCAAACAGCAATATTATGGAGGCAAGGCCATCAATGGTGTGCCAGCTTCCTTTGATTATAAGCATTTCCTCCAGAGGACTCTAATGCTTGGCCTGGGCTGGGCTTCTGGGGGCGCTTTTTCCCCTGCCTCCTACACTCCCCCTTGTCAAAGTAGGGTGGAGCTATTTGCCAGGAAAGCTTCAAAAGCTGGCTGGTTAGCAGCCAGCTGCAACCCATCAAACCCGCTGATTAGGCATTTGAAAGGGTGGAGCATTTTTAACTCAGTGATTGACAATGCCTTCTATCTCACACACCCACACCTGCTCTTTAAAAATCCCCATAAAATGTCAGCAGGGAGTGTAAGTGATATATAGCAGCAGTGCTGCCCAGGGTAGGAATGTTAAGTGCTGGGAGAGGGGAGTGTCTGAACCTCAGCTACTGGAAAGAAAACAAAACAAGCACCCAGTCTAATCCATTTCTAAATGAAGAGTGTCATGGGGCATATTTCACCCAGTTCAGCTTTGCTAGTCCAATCCAGGGGCTTTTCAGCAGTGGCAATCACTGTTAAGCCCTGATTTTTGTGGTTACTGTGTGACTACCCCAAAACTATCCCTACCCAATGTGGGCTCTGGTGCCTGGGGACCAGGTCAGTTACTGCCAGAGCCACTATTGGCCACCAGTTTCCATAGGGGTCAGAAATCATGAGTAGGACCAGCTCAGTGGAGTGGCTCTGAGTGAAGGTTTCCTTGTAGGCATCTTGCCAAATTCTGGCGGCCCAATACTAAAAATCAACCCGAGCACACTTATCCTGCAGCCAAATTATTCTGCCTGGGTGGCCAAAAACAAAGGATTTCAGGTAGATCTGAGGGGTACAGAGCCCAGAGACCAAAGTTAGAGAGTAACCCGAGTTTACACAGTTTGCAAAGGTAGCTTTTGGTTGGGCAGAGTTTTCAGTGAGAAGGAACAAGGGAGGGATAGAATTGGAAATTGTGGACTTCTGGAACCCTGAATCTGAGGGAAAATGGAATCCTGGGAATAGCAGAAATCTATTCTTTAAATTCAATAAGCTTCAATTGAATGTTTGCTGTATACTGGGACAAGTGATGGGAAACCTCTGCTTACTATTATATACAAATTAAGGACTGCACTTGCAGTTTTTCTTGTCTCTATGTTGAATTTAACAAGAGTATATATCCAGGTACAGAGGTACCAAAGAGATCAGAGTGATCATTATAGGAGGCTTTTCTTTCCTTTGATATTAATTTATAATTCTTTTCTTTTAATTATGAAATATTTCTAATGTACAAATGAGAAAATGATAAGACTAGATGTTCAGTTATATTGTCTGAAATTTTAAATTCATTCCCCAAACCATAAAGAACTAGAAGAGGATGAAGGAATCCAGGATCCAGGTAAAAACTTCAGAACAATGTATTTTAAATCTTTAAACATGCTTATAATGCTATGTTTAATGAATTAAAGGAAAATATCCTAACAATAAATAAGAAAGGGAACCTAAGCAATGGAAGGTATATTTCTAAAAGAACCAAAGGGAAATTCTAAACTAGCAAAGTAAAATAATTGAAATGAAAAAATTCACCAGATAAGCAAACATTGATGAACTTCAAGATTAAAAAAAGCATTCAAATGGAATAAGAAAGACTGACAGAAAATGAGGATAATGTGTAGGACAATGTCACATGTTTCAGTATCAGTGTAGTGGCGACTCAGAAAGAGGACATACAGAAAAATAAGAAGAAAATATTTGGAGAGATAATGACTTAAGCTCCCCAAATTTGAATGCCATTGGCCCTGTAAGTTAATGATTGTCTTCAAAGTGTTGAAAGAAAAAAAGGCAATCAAAAATTCTATATGCAGCAATATTGTCCTTAAAAGAGGAAAGGAACTCTACTGATAGAAAACAGTCACCTTTTGTGGGAGTAAAATCAGCATCAACTTAAACTTATAGCTTATTGCAAGTTACAGATAAATGCTGAAATCACTACAGCAAATTCTAAAAATACTTCAAAATATGTTTAAAATATCAAAGTAAAATACACTAGAAATATTTATATAACACTAGAGAAGGTAATAAAGGAATGAGACATCACAAGATATATATAAAACAAATACTAAAGTAGATATAAATCAGTTCATATCAGTACACTAATGTGAAGAGATTAAATACTTCAAAAGAGCTGGAGAAGCTTTATTAATATCAGTTATAATTAATATCAGATGAAATAGTTTTTATGATAAAAATGTTAGTTGAGTCAAGGAGGATAATTTCACCATGATAAAGTCATAAATATTTTTATAACTATCAATATTATATTTTCCTGATATATGTGTACTTAAAGTAGAGCCCCAAAATATAGTCTAAAACTGAAAGAACTGAAAGCAGAAATAGGTAATTGAACAATTATAACTAAATATATTAATCAGGACCTTCCAGAGAAACATAGCTAATAGGCTAACAGAATACACACACACACACTTATAGAGCCTCCCTGGTGGCCTAGGGTTAAGTCTCAGCACTATCACCACTACCACCTGAGTTTAAGTCCGACCAACGAGCTAACCCACATATGGTGCAGCAGACTTCTCCTGTCTCACCTATTGCTCCCCTCAGCAGTGTATTTCAGTAAATCATCTTGTTCTGCTCCCCACTCTGTCTCTGGTGAATCCTCTCACTCCCTGCACCTCTGTCACCTGTGCTACATATGAGAGGGTCAGTCTGGCCTAAATTATTTGCAGATCAGCATAGCTACCAAGTAGGTTATCTTGTCAGTCACTTAGAGAATGAGCACTAGGAATGAGAATAAGGGACAAGGCCACTGAAAACCTAATCACTTATGGTAGAGAGTATCATTGTTCCCACCTGCTTCTTGGAAAAGATTACATATATGTGTGTATATATATATATATATATATATATATATATATATATATATACACACACACACACTGACATGTTGTCATGGATTTGCAGTGCCTCCCTAGGGGAGGAGTATAATCCTTTGCAATACAGATATGTTTGGCTATGTGATTTGATTTAGACAATGGTATGTGATAAAGTGACATACTTATGATCAGGGAGTAACTTTAAGGGCCATTCTGTGGCTCAACATCTCAGGAACGGCTAGCTTCTTTGGCCTGGATTCCACAATAAAGACTCAAGCTGTGGTACCCTTCTGAGTTATGGGTCACCCCTAGCATATCTGAAGCTAGCATGTAATGTGAGTGAAAAGTAAATTCTGTTACTACTACAATGTTGTCACAACATAACCTAGTGTAACTGATGAACCTTGACACTGAATGATCCAATTAATGCCACTGCCCCAATGTGGGAGACATTTATTATTATGTCTGCTCACCACATATTTCTCTGCCTTCAGAAGAGGGTGCTGATCCACAGATTAGGATCACGGAATTCATACTGATACTTTCTTATAACTCTTTGGCCATAGCTAGTCAAAATGGGCCAAATTCCCTCCGCTAAGAATCTTACCCAAGGCCTGGGGCCTAGAAATTGCGAGCCAATTTGCATCCACTGAAAAACTTCCAGAAAATGTCTAGTAACTCCTGCTGGTCCTTGGGGTTCTTTGTTCTGATGCCATTCTGCTTGTTTTATTAATTTCTTTTGGGTTCCACATGAAATCCCAGTTCTTAAAAAAACAAACAAAAAAAGAAAACAAAAACTGAATCCTTTAATTCTAAATCAATTCTAATTAGCTTCTGTTTTTTGCAACCAAAAGAACCTTAACTAATGCTATCAGTCACCTAAAAGCTACCTTGATATTACTCAAATTTAGTCTTTAAATGTTGGCTTTGCAAAGGCCAGGCCCTGCCAGGGGCTGTTCCTACAGTGGCAGGGAGGTGGAAAGAGCCTTTAGCTAAGGGAATTGGCCCTTTCCTCTAAGTCTGGCTAGAAACAAAGCAGAGCATGGAGCTTCCAAATTCCACACTGTATTCCAATATCCACATGATGTATTCTTTTTCTTCCTCACCTTCTTAAACAGGGTCCAGGTTTTCAGCAGACTTAGTTTATCCCCTTCCTGGATCACTAGAACAATGGCTAGGACAGAACCTGTGTGATACATAGATCCCATTCTGTGTGAATGGTGGTCCCTGGCAGGGATGTGTTTGGCCAAGTGGGTACTGAGTATTTTCAGTTACAGTCACACTGTAGAAGTGGAGTACTGGACTTCTTGGAAGTATTCCAAACTAATGCATTAAATATAATTGCCTTTATTAAGAGAAAGAACAGACATCACTAGCACAGAGCTTTGCAAATCTAGGGACTGCTAATTACCAAAATAAAATTTAAGGAAAAAGCATGCCATTGCTTTTCATAGTAATTTTTACATATTTTTCTTTTTTCCTTCTGGGCATCTGAAGAGAATGTCCATCCAGCTACTAAATTTCCTCTAAGATGTCTACCAGATTTCTTGACAAAAGATTTTAGAGCTTTAGCAGTTGATGCAACAAAGAGGTGTTTCTTATTCCCACAAGACTCTGGCCAAAGTGTCCCAGTTACTCCTACGCAATTTAAATCTATCTAAATATTTGCTGAATGTTCCCAATCAAGTAAATCTGTCAGGTCTAAACTAAATTCGATGAAAGCAAAATACATTACTTCAAAACCCATATTGCCTTTCCTTCTGTATAATCAATTTATGTTGTTACCACTGTACCAGCACTATAGAAGTCTCTCACCACCCTCAACTCTACAGTATCTTCTATTTCACCTTCCAAAGAGTTTCTGAATCTTATTTTACTGCCTTGTTAGAGATGAATAATACTAAATCATTAAGATGACTTTTTAGGGGCCTCCCTGGTGGCTCAAGGGGTTAAGTCTAGGCACTATGAAGCTATCCCCAGCCAGGGAGCTGGCCCACGTGGCGCAGCAGATCTTTCCTGTTTTGCCCGCTGCTCCCCTCAGCAGTATATTTAAGTCAGTCTGCTTGTTCTGCTTCCCAATGTGTCTCTGGTGAATCCTCTCACCCCCACTGCACCTCTGGCCTACACCCCAGTTCTTGTATGCATAATATTTAAAAAAAATAGATGACTTTTTCACTGGTTTCCTGATTAAACACTTGTTGAATGCCTCCTCTTTAGTTATTCAGACACCTAACAAACTGATCTTCCTGCAGGATGGACGACGTTGCTGCTCATTATAAATCTTTGAGTTTGGTGCTGTGGTTCTTCCCATTGCTGAACCTAGTCACGGGCCGCATGGGTGCCTTTCCCTGAACACTTGAATAGGCTAAGCTCTCAGTGAGGAGTCTGCACTCTCCTTGCTAGGCCAGAGCCACCTCTAGAAGGGCACGAGGGACTCCATGGGTCAAGGGTGGCTTATATACCCACATATTAAAAATCATTTACAATGTTCCTCTGTGGTATCACATCAATGGTATTTTGCTGGACAATCATTTCAATTGTCTTATTTTGATTTTGGGGGGCAATAATTGCTTGACAGTCTTCAAGTTGTATTTTTGGTTAATATATTCAATTTAACTATCGTTTAAAGCCGTAACAATTTTGAGAAACCTATCTACAGGTGTTGAGTATCCGGTAAGCTCAAAGGAAATTGAGCTTTTACTTTTTTTTTTTGCATATTAAAATATATGTCCCCATATTTTCATGGGTAGTATGAAATGAGTATTGTCCTCATTTAGAAAATCTTAGACAAACATTTTAGGCTATTCAGCTTATAGTAATTTTCACCAAATTTGCAAGTTCAAAATGCAGGTATTCATCATTTGGTTCCTGAACAGAATACATACTTATCCAATTAGAAATAGACGTTTCATCAAAAGATCTTTTCCTCAAGTCAAAACATTCCCAAGTGCAATTATAGAATTTCACAGTTAAATGTCGCAGACTGTGGGAGCTCTTATTTTCTAATTTGTTCTGTTTCTCCCTCACTCGTATAGGGATACATTGCAGTCTCTTCCTGTTTGCCAGTCTTATATACTCTCACTGTCATCACTAAAAATTTTCTAAAGCTGAATTTTCAATGCCCATTTTGAATGATTATATTAAGGATTTTTATTTGATATTGACCACAATGTAATCAAGATTTAGAATACTCTTTTATAAAAAGACAGGTTGATTTACATAGTGCTGTTGCACAGGCTCACACATTTCTAAAATGCAACTGATGTGCAGCAAAGAGAAAATGCCCTAAGTCATGTTAATATATATGTAGATATAGAAACATACAAATATATATTTTGTATTCAATGTTTTTGAAACAACGTTTTTGAAACAAAATTTTTCCATATGTCAAATGATAATTAGATTCTATTTTAATTGTAGAATATGAAAGACTACTAGGATATAACTATAAATTTTGAGTGTACTACAACTCTAAGCACCATCAGAGATTTCTTAATTTCATAACAATGTTGATTTCACTACAACACTGTCCTATCAAAATTTTTATTGATAGCACCACCACAAAAAATTTTATCTTCAACTTTAAAATTTTTGACTATGAAATGGCAATACTAGACATCTTTGTCAAAATGGTTGTCCAAAAATTTAATTCATTTCTATTTGCAACATCTTATCAGATTGATATAAAACTGGCATCATGTAACTATTTGAAAAATTGGTTCCATTAGCTGAATAAAAATGTTAGCATTTATTATTTCACTTTTTGTACAAGGATATCGTGAATTGGAAATGAAAAAAATCATTTTTAAAATGTTGATCTACATGAAAAGGCATGCTTCAGAGGATATGTAAAACTGCTTTCTATAGCTGCCCATGTCAGCTTCAGGCAGAAGTTCTTAATTTTTGAAATAAATTATGATCCTGCCACAGATTTTTGGGTTCTGGTATTCATGTAGTCAGCAGTATCATTTTGTTTGGCTCCTATGGTAGATGACAAATGTTGCAAGACATGTGAAACTTATTCAACAATTTTCTTGATAACTGAAAATTTAATATCTATTTTTTACTAGACATGCACTTTCATTTTCCTGGTGGATGCTTAAATGTTTATTACAAAATACAGTAAATTAGAAGATCATTGTAACAGGAGTGTTTCACTGCTATCTACCCTCAGGGACTACTCAGAGCCTCTTTTACCCCTGCACATACATCATTTACACTTAATCTATAATTTCACACATTTCCTGTCGACCCCACTGACTAGCAGCCTGACAGCTTTGTATATAATTGAAGGCTAAGGCAAGGGCCATAAGGCAACTGACTTGAACACCACTTGGTGTCTGGCAAGGGAAGTTGACTGAATTCTTTTACCACCATTACCAGAAACCAAAAGGAGTTAGATATTCCTACCTAATCATAACTGAGTGTATTCTGATTATTGAATATCCAACAAACTGTTCTTAGAGGAAAGGTTTATCTTGTAGCTAAAAAGTGTCAGGGAAAATATATTATAATATGAATCACTGTGATTATCTTTCATATCTTACCATGTGTTAAAGTGAGAACTTATTTCACACATACTTGACAAGACCATGCCAGAAACTTGAAGTACAAAGTGATTTTCTACCAAATCCATTCCAGGACATTTAAGTAAGCTCTTAACAATTTTTTAAATAAAAAATTCAGTACAAATCCTAAATAGGACATGTTGCTGAGACAATAAGGATGTATCAGGTATATTCTCAGGTAAAGTTACATAGTAACAGTTTTTATAGATAGCTGAAGACTTAGATGTCTCACCATCAAGTGAGGGAATTGTCTCAGAGAATATTTGCTTTATGTAACTTTCAAACTATAAAAATCTAGTTTCAGCAAACTAAGGGGGGAACTTTAATGTGATAAAAAGCATCCATGAAAAACCTAGAGTGGATATTATAAATAATCATGAAATATTTGACACTTTCCTTACAAGATCAGTATTTCGGTAAGGATACCGCTCTCATTAGTTCTAGTTAAAATTATACTGGAGAGAAGGCAAGAAAAATATTAGCATAATATCAAGGATAAAGAAACTGGATATTATATATAAGCAATCATCTCAACCACAAATAGGTCAATGCTCCACATTACCAGGAAGCTTTGTGTTTGTGAGGCACGTCATACTTGACTCTTACTTACATAGACTCTCCTAGGATCTTACTAGAAAATACTAAAGGTCCATCCTAAGACCTTAAAGATAAAATAATTGATTAGTTCCTGATAGTTTACAAAGCACCTTTTTATTCTTGACTTCATAATGAGCTTATTTTGGTACAGCTAGTAAGTTTGCATGTATGATAACTTTGGACTGGAAAGAGGTCATAAGTTAGCGATAGAAAGATTTTGATAGCCTTTCCAAGCCAAATTACTCAATAGGTACTTATGCCTATGACTTAATTTTTTGAAAATTTTTTAGACTTTTGTCCAACTTGGGAACTTCAATTCAGAGTCTAAGGACAGATTTTATAGGGAACAAGTCATTCACCAGGCATAGAACTGGGGGAAAGAGCTGGGAATTGGTCCAGGAATTTTGGCTTTAAATTCTGAATCTGTTATACCATATAGTGTGAAATTGTGCAGGTTCCTTCTATTATCTGAATCTCCAATTCCTCACCCAGTTGGAGACATGGGTCAAGCTGACTGTTGGTCCTTGTATTTGTTACAGTCTAGAGTTTTAGTGTGGGTTAGATTGAGAGAGCACTGGAACCAGACTTGGATTCAAATTCTTTATGCCTGTGTGACTCTGTATAAATTGCTACTCCCTGGGCTTTAGTTTTCATTATTTATTATTATAAAAATGAATTTAGTGTCTCCCTTATATATTATTTATAAAATTATAGCCAATGTAAATAGAATTCTTAGTATATAGTACATTCTCACAAGCTGGCTAATACAGACTGAATGTTTGTCTCCTGCCCCCCCCCCCATTCATATGTAGAAACTAACCCCCAAAATGATATTTGGAGCTGTGGCATTCGAAGTAGTTATGCTTAGATGAGGTTATGAAGGTTGGATTTTCATGATGGAATTACTGTCCTTATGAGATCACAGTCCTCTCTTAGCCATGAGGGGACACTGAGAAGACACCCTTCTGCAAGTAAGGAAGTGGCTCTAACCTGGAATCAAGTCTGACGTACCTTGATCTTAAATATTTTTTTCCTCACCATTCTGAAGGCTGGGAAGTCTGTCATTTAAGCCACCAGTGTATGGTATTTATTAGAGCAGCTCAACCAGGTTATGACAGTAGCAATTAAAAACCAAATGAGAAAACTGAGGGACAGATCACCCAGCAAATAGAGTCAGAGCCAAGATTAGAATGCAGCCTGATTGCCCTCCAAATGTCAAGTCCAACAAGCCAGACTGCTTTTGCCCAGTGGTGTATTGGAAAGGCAATTCTATGCTATCACTGGATTGTCTGGGAAAAGACGGACTATCTCCATGGCAGCCATTTTCTCCTTCCATGATGTGGAAAATTTAAACCCTTTCAGCAGACAGTCTGCCTGCACGCTCTCAGGAGACACAAAGATCCTGGCAAGCTCTGTGCTCCAAAATCACCCTTCTCCGATTACATTCCCCCAGGTTCTTCAGTTAGCAGGCCCCAGCAGCTCTTCTCCACTGAGCAGATTTTGGGGTTGGGGCCTAATGCATCACAGGTGGGTTCTGACACCAAACTCATTCCAGATGGCCTCACAGTCTATACTTCCCAGCAACCCATTATATTTAGGCTATCCTGAGATCATTAATGATGCTGAAGGACCATGAGTTTTGAGCACAGGAAAGAGTTGCTATGAAATTAGGACCTTTGCTCAACTTGTATATTGGAGCACCCACCATAATATATGCATTCACAAGGAGCAAGCACAAGCTGACCTTAGCTCTCAAAGGTCACTGTGAGGGCCCATGAATTTGACATTATGAATGGTCTGCCTGCTTGGGTCACAGAAGAAGAATAAAAGAATCATCTGTGTTCTTACAGAAGAAAATAGCTCCATTGCCGCTGGGCTCTAGAGAGAGTAAAGATATATACTTGAACCCTAGTAATTGCTGTACCAGCTATTCATGCAGGAGGGGGCATGCTGGGGTAATTGTTTAGGGCACAGGGTGAAGCTCATGGTTTTTAACCTTTTAGTAGCCAGATCTTTGTGTGCAGAGCATAAAATTCTGTTAATTGCATCTTTATGTTACTTAATAGTCTTATTCTGCAAAAGAATTTCAACTCCCTTTCTAGTTGCAAAGTTTCCTAAAGCAGATACTAAAAGTTAAGCAAGTATCAGTCTATTCAAGAGGCTTTAAAATTTGTGATATACTCTTGGAAAAAAAAATTGGAATTGTCCATGTCAAAGGATATTGAATTCAGTCATTCCAGTATTTAAATTTCAAACCCACCATTTACAAGTGTGGGGAACGTTTTGGAGAAGGCATTCAATTTCTTGATGGATATTACCTATGAAAGTGAAATAATCCAAATATCAAAGGTTATTTTGTTTGTATTTTCTCATCCTCATTCATTCGTTTGTTTAGCACTGTGATGCCTGCTCAGCACTAAGTATCATGCTGCATGATACAAGAAATCTAATTTAGGAGACAAAACTGACTTAACTCAATACAGCAAATATTTGCTCAGCACTCACTGTGAACTAATTGCTGTACTAGGCAATGAACAGAGTCTTGTACAACCAATGTTTGGCTTCATGGGGATTAGGGTTTAGATAGTAAACCACATACACTAGAGCATGATTATTGCTGAAACCATATATTACGGTACATTATGACTGGACTGAGGTGACTTTGCCTGACTGGGTAAGACCCTACAAGGAGGAGAGTTAACCTGAACTGACAGGAAAGAGCTGAGTATGAGAAAGTTTGTGCAGTGGTCATTCTAGAAAAGAGATCCACATTCACTAAAATTCCTGAAGTCTCAAAAAAAAAATCACTATCTTACTTTGACAACATTCACATGCTTACTACCAAAACCAGCAATTCTTAACACTACAAGTTATACCCCTGAAAAATCACAACAATACAACAAATATTGTTTATGTTGAAGATTCTTTCAAATCACTATGGTATAAACAGGTAGTTGCTGACTCACTCCAGTCCATTCCCTGTCTACCTCATGATCAGGAGTGAATCAATTCTAAATGACTACATTTGTTGGCCTTTTGGTTGACAATCGGAAAGACTGTTTTGATTTTAAGGTTCAGAAATAGTATTTTTTGCAACAGGAAAGCTAAAAGGTTACAAAGTGATTCGACCATGATTCTGGTCTGCATTAAGAGTATGTGGGTATCTGTTGAAAGAAATAGAAGATATAAGAGGATGGAAAGGCATTCCCTGCTCATGGATTGGAAGGATTAACATTATCAAAATGGCAATCCTACCAAAAGCAATTTACAGATTCAATGTTATTCCAATAAAAATCTCAATGAGAGTGACGTCATCAACATGGTGGTGAAGGGACGCTAGTATCAACTCTCCCAAAAGACAAGCCGCCTATAGAGACATCAGCCAAACCCAGAGAAGATTCAGAAATGCTACATAAATCTAACACCCTCACGGATGAGTAGAACTTGGAAAGAAGCTAAAAAGACTGATTAAGGAGAAGAAAGAACCACCAGATCCCCTCTCCCCTCCCCCCAACACAAAACCGGACCAGGAGACCAAGACGAGAGGCACCTGAGGAAACCCGGAAGAAAAAAAAAAAAAAAAGGTGAACAGAGGCGTTTTCCCGGTCATGGCAGAGTGATAAAACTCGAGACTGACACCAGCAGTCGCTCCAGGTAGCAACAGAGCCCTGGAGAGGGCAGCGTGCACTGGGGAAGTTGGTGGGACACGGAACAAAGTTCCGGGCTGCCGCGGTGTGGTGTGGCCCCTCCCCCCACCACCATTACGGAGCCAGCACTCTAGCTCCTGTTTGGAACAGATCTCTGGGGTAGTGGTCTACCCACCCCTTCAGTGACACTATTAATAGCTAACCACTGGAGGAAACGTGGGAGAAAAAAGAAAAATCTCCCAGCTACAGGTGTGGGAAAAACACGGGACACAAGCCGC
>PVIJ01010074.1:20738-62677 GCA_004024925.1 Scalopus aquaticus | reverse complement strand
CAGAGGCATGGGGCAGCGAGAGGGTTCACAAGAGACAGAGTGGGGAGCAGAACAGGCAGATCAGAAGTACACTGCTGAGGGGAGCAGCGGGCAAGGCAGGAGAGGTCTGCCCCACCATGTGGGATTCTTCCCGGCCTGGCGTCGAACTTGCGTCGCTGCTGCCCACAGCTCCACAGCGCAGCGCTCAACCGCTGCGCCACCGGGGAGGCCCTAAATGGTGTGATTTCATACCTTTATATCTCTAAATCATATATAGTGTTATAAAACAATATTAACTCAATAAAGTAATGGAATTTTAGTTTTTTTTTTTTAAGATTTATTTTTTATTTATACATACAAGCTGGGGTACAGACCAGAGGTGTAGGGGCGGCGAGAGGGTTCACCAGAGACAGAGTGGGGAGCAGAACAGGCAGATCAGAAATACACTGCTGTGGGGAGCAGCGGGCGAGGCAGGAGAGGTCTGCCGCACCATGTGGGATTCTCCCCAGCCGGGCGTCGAACTCGCGTCGCCGCTGCCGACAGCTCCACAGCGCAGCGCTAAACTGCTTAACCGCTGAGCCACTAGGGAGGCCCGGAATTTTAGTTTTTTTAATTCAATTTTTAGTACTTTATTATTTTTAGATTTTTAAATCAATTTTTATTGGAGTAACATTACATTTTAACATAGGTTTCAGGTTCTAGTATTAAGAATTAACATGTATATATACTACATTAAGTTCACCACAAAAATTATAACTTTTCTTTTTTGACAATAATCTATGCCCTGACAAGTCAGTTTCTTTTTATAAATATGTGTATATGTATAGATATACATGCACAGCTGCGCTTATATATTCATTGAAACTATGTTGAACATATTTTATGTATCAGTTTCTGGGTTACTCTTTGCATCCTTGACTTTTACTTCCTTTCTGAATGTAAGTATAAATCTCCAGATGGTCTTCTTTGACCTCCTATAGAAATTCTGCATCCCATGTTCTTCTCACAGTGTTTGTTTATTGTCTTCAATGCCTTTAACACAGTTTATGATTAAAAAGAAAAAGCTCACTAGGTTGTGAGCTTCATGACAGGAGGGATCTTATTTCCTGATTACTAATCTATCACTGGTTCTCATGATTTGCTTGACATGTAGTAAATGATCACAAAATTCAATGACTAAATGTCAACTGTAAGTTGCAAGTATGTCAAGCCCCTTCATGGTTAAAGACTGACGTACCCTCAGTCTTGATCTGATGAGGCTATAGTTCACATGCTCCCAGCATTGTGAAAACATTACTAACAAATGTAATAGAAATAAAATCCTTTAAAAAATAGGAATATTGATATTTTACTGTTTTATAAATTTACTGTAAAGGATGAGATAGTTGAAAGAAAAAAGTTATCTTTTACAGTGTGACTTCCTTCATTATCCTTATAATAGACATAAAGAATCAATACAAAGTTTTAGTATAACTTAGCAAACAAGTGATACAGTCAGGATTTTAAAAAGAAATCACTTTCTTTCAGTGATAGACTACATGAAACCTTAATTTATTATATTTTATTTCTGTATGGGAAACAGAGAGACAAAATAAAATTAAAAAGTACTGTTGCATAAATTTGGAATTCAAAACCATTGCACTCTGCAATATACCTAGGGAACTTAAAGAACAAACTTCATTAGAGATTACAAAGTATCAATCTGAACAATGGTGGTATTTCTTGGATAGACATCTTATTAAAGCAAATAGATCCAATGTGACTGTTTATGACAGACTGTATTAACTTCACTGATTTCAGATTTATTAAAAGAAAAATAACCATGGAAATTTCAATTTTCTAGTGTCTTTTTTTTTTTGTATTTTTGTTCAACAAGCAGATCACTTGTACCACTAGAGCTATAAAGCATTAAGTGTTACTCCAGTAAGTATTTATAATATCATTATCCATTTTAGAATAATAGTAACACTTGTTTTACTGTGGCAAGTAGAAGTAATCTGCATGGATTGTTCAATGGCAATTTCATACTCAGAATGCTTCTCCGAGCTTCACTGATTAAAGCATGCCGTCCTATATTTTCTCAGCCACACTAAGTAGCTGGATGCAGGCATGTGAACTTGGAGATTCTCAGTACATTACAAGATACAGATTGGCTCTGACTATTTATGTAGGATTGATTAAAAGGTACTATAGATTATCCAAAGTAGTCCATGACTAAATCCATTGGGGTACCCATTCCTTGCACATCACTTTAATTGTTGCCATAGAGCTGGCTTTATTCAACTAGGGTTTGGGGTGCTATCTACACCAATGGAGAACTATTCTCAGCACTGTGGATCCCATTACTGAGATTATTCTCAGAATATCATTGAAGGACTGAGGCTGTTTCTGGGATTTCACTACTAAACACAGTTGTTCTTGTCCTTAGATTAGTTACCATTAGGTTAGCTTTTACTTTGTAAACATAGTTGAATCTTAAAATTGATCATTTTATTTTCTCCAATTATATTGGCTTCTAGAACTCTAGGAACTAAATTTCTATATACCCACTTATAGCCCCAATATTTCATGGCATGTATTTGTGTATAAATCTTACTTTCCCTACTGTCTTCTTAGCTCCTTTTTCTTACTCATATTCAATTGATTGTATCTCGTTTAATTATACATATTCTGTAAACTGACTTCAGACTTTTTTTTAATTAGGTAGATTAGGGCCTCCCTGGTGGCGCAGCGGTTAAGCGCTGCGCTGTGGAGCTGTTGGCAGCAGCGATGCGAGCTCGACGCCCAGCCGAGGAGATTCCCACATGGTGTGGCAGACCTCTCCTGCCTCACCCGCTGCTCCCCTCAGCAGTGTATTTCTGATCTGCCTGTTCTGCTCCCCGCTCTGTTTCTGGTGAACCCTCTCGCCGCCCCACACCTCTGGTCTGTACCCCAGCTTGTATGTATAAATTAAAAAAAAAAATCTTAAAAAAAAATAATTAGGTAGATTATTAATTCAATATTTACTGTATGGGTTGCTTGTCTTGCTCATTGCAATTTTAAAGCTATTGGAACAACAGGAGAATTGATAAAGCATTTTTGATGTGCTATATTAGGCTTATCAAAATGACTTTGGGACGATCTTACACTCCTAATATATTTTTATCTTTTATTTGAGTTAATTTTCTTAAACATTTCAACTGAATATGAAATTGATTAGATACTTTCAGGATAGAATAAGGATTTGCTAGCATAACTGATACAGTATAAAATTAATTAATGATCTTGAAAAAGGCATCTCTAATGTTTAGATATCCCATATCATCATTTGCATAACAATATCATAATGTGTTTTATCTTCACATTCAGCTAGTTCCCAATATACAAAGAGAATGCATCACAAAATTAATAAGTTAGTTATTTAGCATGCAGGGCTCATTTTCATGATCAATTTTCTAAATGGATTAGGATTTTAGGTTAGCCCATAAAATTTGTTGCACTCATATTATAGAAGAAATAACATTAACTTGCAGTGAAAAATTACAGAAAATACTATTTTATATCTTAAGAGAGAAAAAAGAACACTAAGAATTATCTTAAATAAGGTTTGAAGATTAAGACAAATTAGAAGGTCAGGTAGTGAGTTAAGTTCATATAGATTCAAGAAATTATCAACATACTTAAAAGGAATAGGAAGTATTATACTGTGCTATTTCACTTTACAATGTATGAGTTTTCCCTTTTTGTCAAAATAACATTAATGGTAGAAACTCCTTCATTTATCAACATGATTAAGTTCCTTTTTCACTTAAAAAATAGAATGAGTAATAGAAGAAGAACAAAAGACAGATAAGTGGATTGGTATTCCTGAAGTAACTGGACAAAATTTGAGGCGGAGGGAAACATCTAATTAGAGGAAAATTTGTGATTAGGAGGGAAATTTTCTGAGGTAGCACAAAATGAGTCATAAAACAGTGAAGTCATGAGGAGTATGGAGGGGTCATGTATTGCACAAAACTCCTAAGGGGAAAATGAGAAAGGCTGATGAAGGGATATTGGATCACACAGATTCCCATATTGCCAATACAGCTGGGGCCAGGGTCAACTGAGGAGGGAAAGATCGTGAGCAGATGGCAATTTCTTTATTTCAAGGTGTTGGCAAGTTTGGTGTTTACAACTTTGGAATGCTGAGACCTCTAAAATTTTTAACTCTAATATACTCTGATGTTATCTACTAATATATATCTGGTATACAGATATGATTTCAACTATATTTTAAGTATAAGATAACACTGGTAAACAGTGATATTGTTCCTGACTTAAAAATTACCTAATCTGTAGTATCTTGGTGTGCTGAACATGAATATAACCCTAAAATTTTTTTATTAGCTCTCATTTTGAAGATATTTCATATAATTCATTTTATGTTTCACCGTATAAATTTATCCAGTGGGACTGCAACAACATCCAAAATCAGCCTAAGATGATGTAATATTGCATCTCATTGCATAATACCATCATGCATACATCATCCAGAGTTGATTGCATTATTTTCTGATGCAATGCAATACTACTGCCAGGTGGTTGCTGAAGTAAGTTGACGTCAGCAGTGCACTCTACAAAGCCCTGTCGGAAAGGTTGAGCATTGCAAATATTGCAGACTTTGTGCAACACAGTTTAAGCTACTTTGTAGGCACAATACATAACAATGATGCCTTGAAAGTGCGTTCATAGTGTGGACAATTTCTGCTCTATTTGTGGGGAAGTGCCATTTGCCAACCAGAAGAAAACTATCACTTCTCAAGTGAAGAAGGCTTATCTTTACTTGGGATGCAAGGTTGGTGACCAAGACAAGCCTTGGGCCCCGCATATATGCTGTGCTCCATGTACAACACAGCTTTCACAGTGGTTCAATGGCAAAAGAGCATCCATGCCATTTGCAGTCCCCATGGTGTGGAGAGAGCCAAGCAACCACATAAAAGAATGTCACTTCTGCTTCGTTGCTCCTCTTTCCAGCAGAATAAAGAAGTCAAAGAAGTCGAGAATAGTCTACCCAAACATTCCATCTGCACTGAGACCAATTCCACATGGTGAGGGACTTCCTAGTCCAGAACCTCCAGCAAAATATTCTCTTGATACATCTGATGAGGACAAGAGTGAGCCGACCTCTTCTTCTCCTGTTCCATCAGCATGCAGTGATCCAGATGTTCACTGTGGTGCATTGTCAACCCCACACAGACTAACACAGGACGAACTAAATGACCTGGTTTGTGATTTGGACTTATCCAAGAACAAGGCAGAATTGCTAGGATCAAGACTCTAACAATGGAATTTTCTAGAAGAAGATGTCACAGTTACTTTATATCGAAAGCGCCACCAGCAGTTGGAGCCTTTCTTCAGACAGGAGAGTACTCTGGTATTCTGTTCCGATATTGAGGGCCTCATGAAAGCCTTAGAAATCACTCATGACCTACAAGAATGGGTACTATTTCTAGACTCTTTGAAACTGAGTCTTAAGGTTATGCTTTTGCACAATGGAAACCTTCTTCCATTTATTCCATTCCTGAATAGCTCTACAAGAGACAAGCGAAGAATTCTAAGTAGTCTATGGCTTGATTTTTTACAGGTATTAACTGTAGGCCTATTACTATTGGCATGCATTCCATGATGTAAACATCCATTTATTGCAGATTACAAAAAAAACCTAGAGCCAAAATTATAATTTGACTATCATCTCCGTGTTGAGCACATACAAATTGATAGGCAATGACTAATTTTATTTCAGTAACATGACTTTTGTAAAAATTTGTTGACCAGTGTAATGAGCCTGAAGCCAAGTGCATAGTAAATAATTAATGTTAGTCCTTTTTTCTGACATTTAATACAATTTGTTAGTGGAAATTCTTCATATTCACTATTATTACAGAGCATCGTCCTCTATCATAAGTGATATACATAAGTGATATACATTTTAAGGTATGATACAGTGTGTTGCTCCCTTATCTCTGCCTGAGTGCCATTCAGGATCTCATTCTCTCACATGGCCCATCCTTCTGGCCCACTGAGTCTCTTTGTCCTTCTTTCCTGTGGCTCATTCTAAGTTCTTTTCTATCTCCCCTCTTCTCACCCTCACTAGGAAAGAACATGTGCCCTTTATGTTTTGCACTTTCCATCTACAAATGCAAAGCAGTAGTTAACCATCTAAACTAGAAGCTTGGATCTTCATGTATTGCTGTCATCTTATTACTATCTAATTACAATCTCAACTGTTCAAAATTGGGTTTGTTTCTTCAATTTAACTGAAACTGCTGTTGTGGAAATGGTCACAGATCTCCTTTGTGTAGAATTTCATCATTTTTTTCTTAGTTCTTGTGCTCTGGCATCCCTTTTGGGTATAAGATTGTTAACTACACTGCTCTTGAAATTCCCATTGTGTGTCATCTCCTCATGCCATAACTCAGTTGAAATCCTGCATTTTAAAGTTCCATCTTGAAGGCCTTCTTGAGACCTTTTCTTATTTTCCCATTGCCACTCTCCATATCATTTTGTCTTTGCCTAAGAGAGAAAGCCTGTCTTCTTGTATTTAATTGGATATAGTTAAGATCTTTGTTCTAGATTCTGAGAACAGGGCTCTTAAAAGCAGGAAATTATATAACGTCAAAAACCATTGGTGAGTAAATTCCCAATAATATTTGTAAAAGCTTGACTTTCTTTTTGTATGTAATCTATTGAAATATTTCCATTGCTGTATATATATATATAATATATATTATATATATATAATATGGTATATATATAATATATATATTTTATTATATATGTATTTATTATTTTTATTATTTATATATATATATTTAAAGATTTGTTTATTTATGCATACAAGTTGGGGTACAGGCTAGAGATGTGGGGCAAGAGGGTTCACCAGAGACAGAGTGGGGAGCAGAACAGGCAGATTGACGGAAATACACTGCTGAGGGGAGCAACGGGAG
The DNA here is from genome assembly GCA_004024925.1 of Scalopus aquaticus. Taxonomy (NCBI): domain Eukaryota; kingdom Metazoa; phylum Chordata; class Mammalia; order Eulipotyphla; family Talpidae; genus Scalopus; species Scalopus aquaticus. The sequence continues at coordinate 55,730 of PVIJ01010074.1, read as the reverse complement.
AGGCAGTAGAGGTGTGCTGTGCCATGTGGAATCTCCCCGGCTGGGCGTCAAACTCGCGTTGCTGCTGCCGACAGCTCCACAGCACAGTGCTTAACCGCTGTGCCACCAGGGAGGCCCTCCATTGCTGTATATTATTAACAGTTAAGTCATAGCTATTTCTCCGGTAAAATTCATGACAAGTTTTCATCCCAGCATCATATTCTTGTTGGTGACTATGTTCCATGTTTGGTAAGCACTCAGAAATTTTATATTTATATCAGTAAGTTTACTCCTCCTTCATTCAAAGTAGTTCTTCCCTAAACTTACTATTTTTTTTTATTCCGAAGTTCCTCATTATGAGATAGCTATTTCAGCTCATGTGTATGCTAGAGCAAATCTAAGAATGCTAAATCCTGACACTTGTTCTCTTTTCCTTGGGTCCCTCTCCTGGGGTTCTTTCTCTCTGACAACTTTTTTAAGGCCACCAGTCTAGAAGGAAGTTTCCACTGTACAGAACTGTGAAAACAGCTTATCTTGAAAATACATGGGTCGAGGTATACTCTCCAGACACAAACCTATGTTCCTTCCTTTACAATTTGTAATCACCCAGGCTCACTAGGAAGTTTTGTCCATAGAAAAGACAAATCATCAAATAGTTAGGGCATCTTCTTACTGGTAAATTGCCTCAATTTAAATTACCTCTACATTCACCCAAATCTCTCAGCTTGCCATAGTATGTGATGTCCTTGCCTATGGTCTCTGCTAGTGAATGCAGCTCCAGGTCTGCTCTTTCCCTTTTGGGTCCTCAGCCAGTTAGAGCTGTCTCTTGTTGATGGGCTGCTCACCTGATTGCTGCATCATATCTTAGCTCTGCATGGAATCTACAGCCTTCAAGTGATAGACATTCCCTTTCTTGCTTTTCAGGGACTGCGTAGCACTTTCAGCATAATCCTCCACTTAAGGTCATGTTATAGCATGTCAGGATTCCCTCCTCTTAAACTTATCTCCTCTGAAGTATCTGCACGAAGCTTAGAAAATTCACTCAGGAGTGGGGTCATGGTGTCTCATCATAGAGTGTCAGATTTTCTTACTCTGATCCTTTGGAACAGAGAAGATCTAGTAGCACTGATTCAAAAGGGTGCAAAATAGAAATTAAAATGCACACACAGGGCTTCCCTGGTGGCACAAGAAGTGCAGCACTATGAGGCTATCCAGAGCCACTGTAGCATGAGTTCAATAACTGGCCAGGTTGATTCCCATATGGTGTAGTGGACCTCGACTGCCTCACCCGCTACTCCCCTCAGCAGTGTACGTTGGTCGATCTGCCTGTTCTTCTCCCTGCTCTGACTCTGGTGAATCATCTTGCCACTCCACGCCTCTGGCCTACACCCCAGCTTGTATGCATAAATAAATCTTTTGAAAAATGCACACACATACACACCTACACACACAGACACACGTACCCTGCTTTTTTTTTTTTAATTTCTTGAACATAAAATTGAAGATTCTCTTATCTTCCAACCTACTTCAGGGTGCCTTCTGAAGGTAAACTTTACAATAGTCCTTGATCATACATTGCCTGTGTCATTATGAAACTGCCCTATAAGTGGCACACACATAGAATAGTGTAGAAAATGTAATTATAATTGAGACCATAAAAGTAACAGAGTACAGAGGAAGAGAAAAAATGGGCTTTACTGGGTGGGGTTAGAACTAGAGATGGTGATCCTGGATATAGATTATAAGGAATTAATAAAGTTGTGGGAAAAAGGGATATTCAGGAGATCTTTGTGTAATATATACAACTTTAATTTAAAAATAAAAAGTTAATAGCAACTCACCAGGAAAATCAGGGTGAATTTGGGAGAGAAATATTCAAAACATTTGCAAAAAAAAAAGGACCACTTATTTAGTATTGCTAGAACTTAAGGGTCATGAAGGATCAGTGGAGATAAATTTGTGTGCAAGCAATTGAATTTGGATGGATTTAGATTTCTACAACTGAAAGGTAGAGAATGAAGTACTCTAATTAAGGGAATGGCATGGTGCAATTCTCTTTTTAGAAAAATAGCTTTGTCTTTTTAGAAAATAGACTGCTGTGAAGAAGTGTTAGGGACAGCATGTGAAGGGCAGTGGTCCAGGTTAGAGGTGATAAAAGTCTGCATCCAAGAGTTGAAATTTTAGTTGGCAATAACAGGATACATTCCTGAGACACTTAGAAGATGGAATTAATAGAACTTAATCTCTGATGAGTTTCACAGAGTGTAGCAAGAGAGTAAAAGATTTGGACTTACCTTGCCAGGTTGATTCAAGTTAATAAAAAAAAGGAAATCTGTGTGAAGGGCCTGAAGGGACGAGAAAAATAATTGCTTCTGGTTTGAGTACCGTGCATTTGAGGTACCTACTGGATATCTGAGAGGGGAAGCCCAGTTGGTAGTTGCATTTATTAAACCCAGACAATGGGGAAAGGTAAGGATATGAGCTGTACATAGACACTTGAATGTTAATAATACATTGTTTAACCTGGTATCCATGAACAGACTTCACAAAACCCCTATTTGCATATGTGCATTTTTTTAAGGCTGAAGATCTCTGCTCAGTATTTCCTTTTGCCCCACTTCACGTGCATATTTCCAGATCCACCTCTGTTCTAATCTATGCCCCGAGATTTTTATAGGTTGGACTGCATTACCTGGGTACTCCCTTGCCATTTGACCTATGCCATTTTGAAACAGAGCTTTCGAAGTGCTATAGCCACCCTAAGACAGTGCCAAGGTAGAGGACAGATCACTGTCTATGGGTTCTCACCCATGCATTAAATTGCAAGACTACTCAGACTTAGGAAACAACAACCATGGGATTTATTTAACAAACAGGAGAAACAAAGAGTTTCAAGGCCACAGGTGGCTGGCTATCTCACCCTAGATAGTGTCCAGAGTCCCCAGAATTCCCCAAGAAAGGGCCACTTGTTCAAGATGGTGCTTCCCTGTCAATGAGTATCTGTAGCTTGTGGCACACCAGCAGGCAGTGGGTCAGGATCCAACATGTAGTGGCAGCTGGAAGTGTTCACAGATGGGTTCTCTGAGATGACACTGCAGAAGCCCACAGTAACAGTCTGAAGGTTGGGTTGGACAGCAATGAATGCTGGATTGAACAGAAATGCAGACAACAGGACCAGAAGGCAGTAACATATGGTCAGAAGCAATGGACAGCTCACAAAGGTGACCTGGACACAGAGTGCTGGTCACTTGTCAACAGTCCTGGATCAACTGGCAAATAGTTATGCCAGTCACCACCAGTCACCAGGAGGCAGTGTCAGAGACACCAGTGTTAACAGTTCTCACAGGTTACCTGAATATAGAATGTTAAGCACCTGTTTACAGTGCTGAAAAGCACTTGCAAGTAGTGTCAGTCACCACTGGTCACTAGGAGTTAGTATTAGAGACACTGCTTGTTAATAGTTCTTTGTGAACTTTTGGCCTAAACCAACAACAAATAGCTCCTTGAGATACCAGGCCGAGGCCTGTGGTCTTCCTTTCAATGATGTCAGAGGCAGGGCCCAAGACAGGTGTAGCAGCCAGGTCTCTGTAAAGCTCTTTAGCTTTTCTTCTTTTATTTTTTTGGAGGACAGTTGCTGGATGCTGCTTCTTTCTTCAGAGGCCAGGAAAGAGCCCTAAGCTTATAGGACTGTCTTATATCCTCTGTCAGTGTCCCCTACCCTACAAGCCTGATTGGGCTGTTTTCAATAATACTAAGTGACCAATTGGACCATTTAGGACCAATTAGCTCATTCTTAATTTTTGATCCGAATAATTAACTAATGAGCTGGGCTTGAACCTGATTGAATGACCACTGATGCTACAGCTTTTAGGAGGCCAATGTCTTATCTATTAACAACTGGTGCAGCCTACTGCAGCTTTTATAGCAGCACATGCTGGCTGTTGAAGCAGCAGGGTGGGGAAATGGCACTGCTGCTGCCAGCAGAGTTCTCAGCAGTCTCCACCATCCAGCCCTCCAACTGTACTTGCTGGGGTTGGTGACAGTGGCAGCGGTGCCAAAATAGTCATATGTCCTGCTGCTTAGCTACATGAAAGAGCAGGTCTTGCCGCATGCCTTGTGCTGTGGGGTTCTATTTTCAATTTGAAAATAAGTTAGCCATAGAGAGTAGGAACTAAGAGGCATGGGAAGGAAAATGGTCAGTATATTTCATTTTCCCCCACAGACTTTGGATTTTATTTTTGCCAGAGATTGTATTCCCCATGGCTGCAGCTCTTGTCCAGTGGCCCCTCCTTTAGGGAACCAACACTCACAAAGCCTCTCTATTACACTGTTTCCTCCCTGTGCTTTCAGTCTTATGGTGAGAATTATTGCTTGCTTTTACTCTTCTTTTGACATCTTCATATATCTTCCTGGTTGCCTGAAAATGACCCACACCATCTGAGGAGTCCCTTTATTCCAGTCTTTGTACCATCTGAAGTGGTTTGTTTCTTGATAGATTCCTAACTAATAAATGATACATGTGGCAGAAATAAAGTTTGACAAGCCATGGAAAGGATAAACCTCACCCAGAGTGCAGCCTATGGACTGTCTGGTGAGGAAAGTCAAGTTCCTTAATGACGTGATCTCATTTACCCTTAGTTTCTAGGATCTGGGTGACGAGATTATTGCCACATGTCCCAGTGAAAATATGCCCAGCAAGTGATCTCCTAAATTACTAGAACCGGTCTTGATCATTGCTCAGTTCAGAAGAGAAAGGAAATATGTCCAACTGTATAAGGAAGGTTCAATGCTATGATAGTTTCAAACTAACCTGAACATTCATGTTGTGTTTCAGAAATCTATTTTTTTCTCAACTTTTACTTTATTTTGGTGGCAATCAGGATGAAATGTTTGATAGCCAAGGACTCCAGGAATGTCTCAGCCTTATCCAGCTAAAATTGCCCTTCTTGGCTGAGTTCCCAAGAGCGCTCTATGCAAGCAATGGCAGTGACTGGAACATCAGAATACTGCTCTAATGCTTTCAGTCCTCAGACTTAGCAGTGTGTCCAACTCTCTTCAAATTTGAGAATATAGATCATGTAATAGTGTGTGTGTGTACATTTTAAGAAACAGTAATCCCACTTCAAAGATGAGGATCAGTAGACCATTCTAAACCAATTTCTCATTTAAAAAAACATTTCTTTCTCGCTGTTCTCTCTCCCTCAACTCCCACCCTTCGCCCTTCGCTGATATACTGTAAGAAATAGATCTGACATAAAGAGATGGCTAAAATTCTCTCTCCCTCTAGGCTTGTCAGTCTCTAGCCTGCCATGTTTTCCTACTGACATACATCGTTGACTTATTCTTTTCTTCCTGACTTTTGTTGAAATGTGGAGCATCAGGTAACTTGGGGGCCACTGACCTCATATGACCGTGTTCATAACATTCCATCCTTAAATAGAGATGAGTCAGCAATTTATCAGAAACTGGCAGATGGGATTGTTTTTGATGGTGAGAATGGAATCATTCACTTCAGGAAGTAAAATATTAGAGTTGGAAGAGATTTTGCAGATAATTTTGTTATTTTGACATATAAAAAAGCCTTAGAAATCTATATTCAAATAAAATCTTAAAAAATAAATCAATATATGAAACAGTTCTTATTCTTATTGAAATTAGTTGAAATTCTGAGTCCACATGAGAACACCCACAACTCCTCCTGCTGTCAGTATTGTGTGGACTCCTGCCAACCTTTAGTGCTCTCTGTAGCCCAGTTTATATAACTTCAGTCATCTGGTCACAGATGTTAAATGATCTACCTACCTAGAGAACATCCTGGATTTAGGAAACTCTCATTCCATAGTACTTTTCCTTCTTTAGCACTGACTTTTCAAACCTATATGAAATTCAAAATCTCACATCTGACACTTCATTCTGTACTATCCTACATGACTCTACTATAGAGCCATTTTTCTCAGAAAATATTTTCATATATAAATTGTGTGTGTGTGTGTGTGTGTGTGTGTGTATACACACTGGAGTACAATGATTATAGTTTTTTTCATGGGCTAATTCAATCAGCTAATTCTGTAGAATAAATATAACCTATACTCTTAGCTGTTGTATATCTGGCTATCCCTTATGATGTACTTCCCTTATTTAAAATGACTACTAAGTTGTTTATTTACTCTACCTTAGACTTTCTGTATATCTTTATCTCTGCTCTGTTGAACAATTTTGAGTGCTATTGGCTGGGGGGAAAAAAAGTAATCTACAGGATTGTCCCAGGAATATTAATAAAGTGAACATTTTGTGGTAAAAGGCAAATTTCATGGCAGTTCCAGAAAACAAAAAAGAGTGATGTTCAGAGGGCAATTAGAGATTGGTAGAAGTCCTTTAACATCAAGGGATATTGTAAACTTCACTGAAGACTGGAAGAATTGTATAATAGTTGGGGGAAAAAATGCTGAGGCAAATTTCAAGAGAAAATAAAAGTGCTTGTGTTCGATATGGTGAAAATCTATTCATTAAAAACTGTTCCATGGACCCCCACATAGGAGAGACTAGTTCTACCATTTCAAGGAACTCATTCTTCAAAGTCAGTGGTGTTTAGTCATTTATCAGTCCAAATAAAAATATAAAAATTAATGTAAACTTTTTGTTGTTGTTGTCATATGCTGAAAATAATTTTTAACTATATTACAAGCATGTTTCTAAACAATAGCGATCATATCAATTTAACTGGACTATAAATGAGGCTTGAATATTTCCCACTAAGTCACTGGCACAGCCACTAACTCTGTAACAGAGTAGACATGGGAGAGTTGTTAGAATCAGAGTTAGCATAAAGGATTGATTGTTTTAAAGGAAAAACACTAGCTGTAGCCAATTGTAAGTTGAAGTTAATGAAATATTGAGAGGAACTTTAGAAATACAGTGATGAAGTAATGCCCTTTAGTTAGAAATCTTGTCAGATGAAAGATACTGTCAATTTGCCTGAATGCAATCTATATAAAGAGGAACGGATTTCACTCCCTATTCTGCCATTTATTGTTGTACCCTTCAGAATCTGTTCATTATTCTGTTCCTCAGTTTCCACTCTGGTTATAGTGGAGTAACAATATCTGTCTGACTTACCTCCCAGGGTTTCTCTGTGTACCTATATGGACGATGTACATGAATGTTTCTTATGAAGTTGGGAATCCATAATAGTTTGATTTTCCAAATGGTTTGATTTTCCTGTCTCAGATGGATCACATGGAACCCAAAGATATATCTTTCCACTTTTAAGAGAATGTTTCATAGCATGTCTTACTGGGTGAACAACCATCAAGGTCAGAGAATGCCAGAAACAGTAATTTTTTAACCAACATCCCTTAAGAAGTAACATGAACTTATTTCTCAAAACAGAGGGAAGAAGGAAGTCAGTTCCTTTAGGTTTTGGAATTCGAGAAAAGTACGAAGAGATATTTGTGTTTGGAATCAGGAGGCTGAATTTTAAGCTACTTCTTACTTTATTATTATTAGTATGGCCTTAGGCCTCATTTTAGAAATTTACAAATGAACTCCTTTCAGAATATGAAAATGGTACCTCTAAGACCTAACCATTGATGAGCTTACCAAGAGAAATATTTCACACATCAGAAAACTTTCCTCTTAATGCAGTTAGGTAAATTAAATTCTGACCCAGGGTGCTCATTTTTTATGTTACTTAAATATTAATTGGAACTTGGTTGTAATATGAAGGTTTTCTTAGAGTGCCTTAGTGCAAAGAGATCATTTTCATACATTACTTCCTGTTGGTACATCTTATTTCCTTATCTAGCTATGATGAAGAACTTTTTCTGTTTCTGCAGGAAGAGAAATTTACACTCCACTTATTTACTTTTGGCAAAACAGTTCCTATTTTAACACCTATTTGAAAGTGTAAAAACATTTTTGTTGTTGTTTAGGGTAGGGATGAATTATTCATATAATTTTCTTGCTTTAAACAGAACAATGATACATCCTTCTTTAAATATCTGTCAGGCAAGCTTTCGGTTTTAACCCTTTTTTAGTTGCTGGCCTGTACTAGAAAAATCAAGTCATTCATTTTGCACCAGAGTGAAAATACTAAAAGTGATTCTAATTGACTTATTTGCTATAAACTAATTTTTCCTCTCACCATTTTGGACTAACCACACTCCCACATGTACCTGGTCCTAAGTCCAATCTTGTCAGCTCTAGAGGTCTGTAAGCACAGGAACCATTTTCAAAGTGTAGCTAGCTGTAGCATGTGTCAAAAGATTAAAAATCTTCTATTTCTAAGCAGTTTATCACAAAATTCACAAAACATTATTTACATTGCAGGAAACAGTCGACAGTTTTCATAAGAAAGAAAACCTAGAAACTAATTAAATATCTAGTATAAGATATTAGCAACTTTGGAAAAATTTATAAGTGCCACTGAAAATGATGCCCTAAAATTGTTCATTGACATGAAAACTAGTGCATATATTTCTAAGTAAAAAATAAAATTATAATCAGCATAACTAATATTATCTGATTTTGATATAAAATGTATGTTATCAATTTGGATTGTTAAAAGTGTGTAGAAGATGACTTAAAAAGACATACACCAAATTGACAGTATTTATCTCTGACAGTAGAAATGTAAGTACTATTTATTTAATCTTTGTGCATGTGTTATATATTTTATATTAGTCCATTATCAGTATTCATTATATATATCATTAAAGTTTGTGAAACTATTTTAAATGAAATAAACATTTTCAAATAGGGGACTATAGGAGAGGGACACAATGGAAATTGTAGTTTGTTTATCACGATTTGGGTTATACTGTATGTACTTATCCTGTGATTCAAATATTGCTTATGGGTTCACAATTTTGGACTAGATTTTTACTCTAATTTTTCCATTCACTTTTCAAACAATTGTAGGTGATATTCTCTTGTAGACATTTGCACTAGTTGATGACCATGTTTCAGGTCTATTTACATGTTTTACATGGTTTTATTTGCCTAATTCTCACAATGCCTTTGGAGGGATTATTGTTTTTCCCATTTTGCAGAGAAAGAAACTGAAATTCAAGGAAGGAAGGTCTTTCTTTGGAAGCTGTATACACACAAACACACACATATATATGTACATGTGTAGACATAGATTATATATATGTACATATATATGCTTCACTATATGTTCATATTTACCAACAATGGGATTAATTAATAAAAACATCTATTTAAAATAAAACAAAACTTCGAACAACATATCAGATTATTATCCCTTAAAGTATAAAGTCAATAGTGTTTTTAATTTTTTCTTGAATTCCAAAGAAATTTATTTTCACAAATGAAAAGACCTTAGAAATTTCAATTTGCAATTTCTTCTCTTTTTTGGTACTTGTATGATATACTTTGCATAAATATTAATTTTTTTTAAAAAGCCCTTCTTTGTTCAACCAATTAATTCACTATATATTTTTTTGGAATATTTACTTCCCTCCATTTTATCTGTGTAAGGTCAATAATTACTTTTGTTGTTGTTGTGAGATAACCTATAAAATAACTAGAACCTATGTTATCAAAGGTTCAATTCATTATCACCTCACATCTTGTTTTCAGGAAAGATAGTCATCAAAAGCACCTCAAGTTTAAACTTTCATTGCTAATGTGAAAGTTCAACCACTAGGAAAATAAATTTAATGATCACAAAAATCTCCTTGTATATGTTATTTAAAGGCTATTTTATATTCTAGAAGAAGGCAATGGATGTTTTTGCACTTTAATGTTCAAATTCTTTTAATGATACTCACACCAATTTCCACAGACTTAATGTGTGTTTCCCTTTATTGTATTTTCTTTTCCATACATGTATCTTTTTTATCTTGGACACTTTATTTGCCCCTTTCTTCTTTTTTCCTTTTATCCTATTTTTTTCTCCTTCTAATAGTTCCCTTTTATCCATACTAATAATATGGGTAGAGAAAATATACAAAAGCTCTCTCTGGTTCTAAAGATTTTTTAAAATAAATAATACTTTTCATGACAAGAATGAATAATATTTTCTGAGAATAAAAACAGAGAAGCTATATCTGAACTCCCAATATCACATAAAATGAAGAATTTTTATCAGGAAAGATTGTATTCCAGTTACTGTTTAACAGAAAACTGACTGAAAAAATAAAGTAAGCAAATTTTTTTCCTTATAGAGTGAGTCCAAAAGCAGGCAATATCGTTTGTTATTTTGCTGGCTCAATGAAATCAGGGCAAAGGTCAGAATGATACCTTTGACATTTCTCTCCTCGGGATACAATGGTGGTTGCAGCTTCAGACATACATGGACATTCAAAGTAGGATGAAATAAAGAACATTTAGCAGGAAAACAAAATGTCCCTAGACATCCCCTGAAGATTTGTTTACAGTTCATTGACACAATTGTGACACAAGGCCAATTTTAAGTGTACAGAACAGGAAGTGTATTTTAGTCACTAAAGAATATCACCTGAATAATAGAGGTTCTGCTTAATAGAAAGGAAAACGAATATAACATAGACAAATTAGTTATATATTTCTGTGCAACGAATTACCCCAAACCCTAGTGGCTTGAGATAATAAAAATTTACTGTCTTACAGTTTCTGCAGATCAGGAATACAGGAGTAATTTAACTGGGTGTTCTAGCTCAACGTCTGTCATGTAGCACAGTTAGTGTGTCAGCTGCAGCTGCAGGCATTTGAAGCCTGGACTGTGGGCCTGGGCTGTCCTATTCCATTATGTTTCACTCACTTTTAGCAGGAGGACCTGGTTTCTTACCACATGTGCCTCTTTGTTAGCAGCTTAGCTAGCAGAAGACAGTGAACTGTTCCATAGTAAACTTTCAATTCAGGCAAAAGTAAACCTTTTTGTCACAATATGCCTCAAGTGAATGTGATTTTATAGAGAAATTCACCAAAGTGACAGATTCAAACAGTAACATATCAAATGTATAGTTGAATTCATTGTGCAAAGAGTCTGAAATAATTTTGGTTCCTAAATTAATTTGTTGTAATTTCCATTAAAAATACCCAAATCTTGTGTTTTATATAACACTGGTTGTTTAATAATGGTTGAAATGTGCATATGTGATGCAGCTCTACTTTCTTCTTCTGTGCCAAACATCCTAATGTCTTTTCTTAATTTGCATCAATAAGAAACCAAATAACCATTAACTGAAAAAGAAGCATATTTATTTTCTTTTCCAAATGAAACATGGAATACGATAAATGGCATTTCATGCACCCTATACATTATCTTCACAACGTAAAGTTCCTTGTTACTGGTGTTTTTAATTCAAGATTTTTTTTATTATAATTAACCTTATCATAGACAATTAACCTTTAAAGGCCTTGGAAATAGGTTATTTGTGCATGACTTAAAGGAAATATGGCAGCCTTAAAAAGCATGTGCTTTTTAGGAACCTGAACTTAGAACATCTAAACTCTCAGGTTATACTTGTCAATGATATATTTTTCCTCAGCAGTGCTCTATATAACCTTCTACAAATTTGTCAACAGAGTGATGGCATTCCTTGACAATCAGCTACTCTGCTAGAAGTGTCAGAGCTCAGGATAGCTGCTTTTTAATTGCCATGTTCAAGGTCTAATTATTTTCTCTCTACTGGGACAAGAGAACTGTAATGAGGAAGTAAAATCATTAAATACTAGTGTGTAAGGGAACAAAGTCTTCTTGAATTCTGCTCTGAATTAGCTTCCGCAGCATAGCTGTGATTGTAGTTAATTTCCATCTGAACATCCCCTTCTCAGTTCCTTGAGAGGTCATGTAAAATGTAAAGGAAGGCTGCAGAATTCTTGTAGTCTTTAAGGAGAAAATAAGAAGTGAATTAAAGGCCATTATTTACATGTAGGCTAATAGAGTGTTAATACGATTTTATTAACCTTAAAGTGTTAATGCAGTCTATAAGTGAGTACTATAGCATGCAAGTCCAGAGATACATATGGTAAAAATTGTCATTTGAGTGCTGGACGGATTTCACACTTTTTGACTCCTCAGAATTTAGACACTCAAATATCTAAAAAACCTATTATGCTGCTATGTAGTTTTATTATATTGCTATTTATTGTATTTTTTTCTGTAGTTACCAGCTGCTTTTAAAAAACTATCAACATGATCAAAATCTTATCATCATGATCAAAATCTATCAAAAGCAGAGCTTGCTAGTAGCTATTAGAAGACTGAGGAATCACAAATCTTTGATTCCACAAGTTTGTGTGGATGTTTATATAATGCATGATGTTACTATAAAGCATGCATAAATAAATTATGCATGTGTATTTATGTGTATGCATTCACCACTTATAGAAAAGCATAGCGCATGACAGAGATTGAACTAAGTGGTTCCCTATTATCTCTCTTACCTTTATAATAATTCTCTGATGGCGTTATTTTCCACATTGATCGGATAAAGAAACTAGGGCTTAGTAAGTGACTTAGCTGGAATATAAACAGAAGTTTGTCTGTCTTTAAAGATCATTCATGTAAACACACAGTGACTACATTCTTCCTTTCACTACACAAAAACTCCACCAACTTGCTGTTGTTGACTACAACTAATTATGTATGGGTCTATAAGGGAAAAAACAAACAAACAAACAACCTGGGGACTTCTTTGGAATTTCTGAAAATATCTGATCTCATATAAACCAACCCTTGAAAATTCTAAAAGTGAGTGGAAGGTTGGGTTACTTTTGTGATCACTTTGATTAAGTCCAATAGGCAAAATATAGTCATATCACAGTAAGTCCCTGGAGTGCAGCCAGACTGGCAGCCTTGTTGGGTTCAGTGGAAATGAACCACATGTGTGTGGGGGAGAGATCTGGATATTACCATGACTGCTAAACAGTATTTCACAAATTAGCTAAAGGATACAAGCTGAACAATTCTGAACCAAAAAAAAAAAAAAAAAAAAAAAAAAAAAAAAAAAAAAAAAAAAAAAAAAAAAAAAAAAAAAAAAAAAAAAAAAAAAAAGAAATGAAAAGTAGAGGAACCACCATTTTCATCTCATGTAGTAATGGGGAGAAGATTTCCTGAAAGAGAAACCCCTGTACACTATTGGTGGGAAGGTAAATTGGTGCTGTCATTTTGGAAAGTGGCTCAAAAAACTAAAATAGAATTAAAAATGGAACTACCATATGATCCAGCAGTACCACTTCTGGTTATCTATCTGAAGAACACAAAATCTTCAACTTAAAGAGTTATATCCTCACAATGTCTGTTGCACCATTACTTACAATAGTTAAGATATGGAGGTACCACAAGTGTCCAATGACAGTTCGCTGGATAATGAAGATGAGATATATGTACACATTGATTGGCATGCTGTTCAACTGTGAGGAAAGATAAAATTGTTTCATTTGTAGCAAAATGGAAGGAACTTGGGGGGATTATGTGATGTAAACTCAGTCACATTTCTTGCTTTAAAAAAAAAAAATGTATCACATAAATCCCCAGTCTATACCCAAGAGGATCACAGGTTGCCAACATAAGTGATTACCCATACCTTGGTTCTTCTAACAATTTGAGATGGAAATTACAGTATTTTCTTATAAGGGTATTTGCTCGTGATGACAATGAATGAACATTTTCATAAACATGAAAGGAGCTGCAATATAGTTCTAGCCCATAACAGAGAGAGTAGCACTAATAGGTAATTGTATGCCATTGATAATATTAATAATTAAATATTGATAACTGAGATTATGGTTATTAATATTGTGTGTGACAGAAGGAAGAGTGTTCTTTAGGGTGTCTTTTATAAGGTTACTAATCCTATTTATGAGAGCTCCACCTCCATGATATAATCACCTTCCCAGATCCCATCTCCAGTAATTGAACATTGAGGATTGATTGGATTTCAGCATATGAATTCTGGGGGGACACAAACATTCACTCTATTGCAAAACTTCTGGTCATGCTGATTTGATGAAACCATTAGATCTTTCACTGTACCACTTGGATATTATTTCCTTGCTTGTTACAAGATCTTTTCAGAGATATACACACATTTTTATAGTCACTTGCAATTTTAAATGCTTAGAGCTTTATGAAATTTTACCAACTAAACGTTTTTGTTAAGAGGACACAATAGAGAAATATTTCCTTCAGTATTTAAGCCCCACCCACACTCCTCCCAAACTCTAATACATTAATTGCCTGTTTTTAAAATTTGTAAAAATAAAGCATATTGTTTGTACATGTGTATATACTAGTTCCTTCAGCCAACATTGTCTATGACTTTGATCAATGTTTTGGCATGTAGAGATGGTTTGTTATTTTTTAAAAATGCTACTTAATCTGTTGTGTGAATATGCCACAATTTATCCACTTTCTTATTGATAGCTAGTTGAGAGTCATGCCTACTTTGGGAGGTTTCCAGTTTTGTAAATTTCTGAGTAGGAACTATATATTCATGGCTATGCTTCTTAGTGTTCAAATGAATAAAATCCTAGATATATACCTAGGTTTTGGATTACTAGGTTGTAAGATATGCAGTATGCCTAGCATTTTGTTAAGAGGTGTGTATGAATTTACTAACAGATACTGGATTGTTTTGAGTGTTTCTTATTAAGGATTATTCTCCCTGCATTGTGTCAGTTTTTAAAGCATCCAACCTAGCAGGATATCACAGTATTAAGGGCTGGTCTTGTGGGCACTAGATCCCATAAAGATAGCTGAGAGCGAGGCATGCCCTATGACATGTTTGAGAGGCTGGAACACTATTAGCACCATGCACTTTTTCTTTGTCTTATGGTTTGGTATATTTTGATGGTAGTCCTTAACAGCTGTGGATTTGTTTTTCTAATGTTTTCTTGGAAACTGAAACGAGTTGAAAAGCAGCCTGGTTCGTATAGACCACACAAGTAAAAGGATGTATATTAGATAACAAAAATATGGGGCTAATGTGGCGCCAGAGAACAAAAAAGAAAAACTTATTTATTAGGTAACTAGTAAATCCAGGCATGAAATCTAGTAATATGCTGTTCAAACATAAAAGGTTAAGAACAAAAACTTGTTTGAAATTGTAGAAGTGTCTGACAGCTAGTGTAAGGAATGTGTGAGTTTTCATACTGACATCCTCCCATACCAAGAGCAGTTTTGACTTATCAGGTGCCCTCCAGTTTTGGCAATGAGGAGAAAAATGGGTTATAAATATGATATCTGTGTTAATTTGAACCATTCACAAACCTTGAGTCTTTGGAAAAGTCATAGTAATACTACAAGCCAGCAGGAACAAGTAAACATTTCAATAAAGGACGGAATTTGTACCCTTGGAGGTCCCACACACAGATTTCCTACTTTAATCTTCAGACCCTCTCTGCTGTGTATTTTTACAATCCTGTTTCCCACAGATCAGTCCCAGTGATGTTTAGTAATGTTTCAAAGTTCCCAAAGTTTACAGATGATAGAGCCATTTTCAAATCTAGGTTTATCTGATTGTTTATTGCCTCATTTTCTCAGTGAGACATAAAAGTATATTAGTGCACTTTGGCAATAAAAACAAGCAAAGTATATTAAAAGATTATTTGATAGATATTACGAATGTTCTTTAAATCTCTATTGTTCTGCTCTCTTTGGTAGGTGTAGCCAGTTGGTTCTTTCATATTCTGCTGTCTCAGGAATACTTGCCAAACCTAGACAACTGTTGTTGTTCTCCCACTTTATTCTCTGTATCCATCTCTTTTCCATGCTGTTTTAATTCTCTGACTCATTTTCTCACACCCAATGAACTTGTCTGTACAATGGGTCCTTAAGCAGTTCATTAATCTTCACTAAAGAGGTATTCAAACAGGCTAACAAAGTGTGGCATTTATGGAATTTGGGTGGAATAGTATTAGTACAGACAGGTCTTCCTGAATTCACATTAAAGTCATTAAATTGTATTGCTTTTCATGATTTAAATAAGGTAACTTAGGGGTTTGTTCTTTTGCCTATGTTACTCAGAGCTTTATTATGATGCTCAAGCTAAGGTGGTATGAATTAGTAGTCCAGGTAAGGAAAGGGTTCTGATTCTTCAGAGTATCTAAAATCAGTTCTTGAATGAGAGTTGTGTGATAGAAAGTATCTTCATGACTATGTAATCCAAGCACCTCATTTAATGATTGAAACTCAAAAAAATCAGATCCAAAGACACCAATTTAGAGAGGTGTTACAACTAGACTGAAACTCTTCCAATTCTTGGTAGAGTCTTCTTTTCACTACATTATGTAATTTGATTTTGTTTTTCAAAGTTACTATGATCTTACAGATTTGTAAAATTAAGCAAAATAAAGTTAGATGATTAAAACAGACAGGGATGACTCCATTTCCAGAATGGACTAAAAATGTATAAGAATCAACATTGAAATTTACAAGATTATGAGTGAAAAAAATTGTCAGGATTGTTCTACTAAATGGCATCATCACATCTCTTTATTCAAGCTCAATGTGTACATCAAAGAATATGCTGCTCACAGCATGTCCATGACAGTTTATTTCTCTTCATAAATAAGGATGATGGTCATATAATTTGCCATTCTCAATACCAGCTCATGCTTTCCATGTATTAAAATTCAGAATTTTTCTCCCTTCATATATTTATTATACCCTTTATCTTCTAAAAAGTAATTGTAATGAGTGTATTGTCCTTCATCTAGTTACACACTCATGGTAACAAGATCACTTTTTTAATTTTTCTGATTTCTATCAAGAAACTGTAAAGGACTTTCTGGAGTTTTGTTTTAATTTCTAGGTCCTCTTCTAACTTATCATTTACAGCAGTCTGACAACATAAGGCATTTAGTCAGCAGGTCAAAATGGCCTTACTATCTATTATCTATAACTTTAAACTTTACATAACCCAATATGTAAAAATAAAATCCTATTCACTAAATTATCCTTTACAGATAGGGAGAATGTTTAATATGTTGTCAAATAAGAGGTTTTTAAATAGTTTCCTTATCAAAATAACTGTATTCTTTCTATCCTCCTTACATTTATCCACTTTAGACCTTTTACTTTAGGCTTTATATATAAATTTCTAGTCAGTATTCGGTAGATCATTATATTGTACACTTATATTCATTTCCCATATTTTAATAAATACAATAAAAATAATAGTATATGCAGTTTTATTACTTGCTGTGGGCCAGATTCTATGTTAAGGAATTAGAAATTCTCATTTAGTCTTCTCCTTAATCCTGTGAATAGGTATCATTATCCCTTTTTACAGATGAAGTAACTGAGACTCAGACAAGTTGGGTCATTGTCCCAATATCCTACATAAGAAAAATTGTCCAATTTGGGTCATAATCATCACATTCTTACATCAAGTTGTTCTTAAGAGTGAGATCACATTGATCTGTCTTTGAAATGGGTCCTTTGCTTCATATTCACATGAACCATTTTAGCTATGGGAATAAATGAGGAAACATAAAAACTGCTGATTCATAATGTAATT
Organism: Scalopus aquaticus; assembly: GCA_004024925.1. Classification (NCBI taxonomy): domain Eukaryota; kingdom Metazoa; phylum Chordata; class Mammalia; order Eulipotyphla; family Talpidae; genus Scalopus; species Scalopus aquaticus. The sequence continues at coordinate 38,280 of PVIJ01010074.1, read as the reverse complement.
GCCAGTATATTGATAGTATCCTGGCACAGAAAGAAATCATTCCTTACCCCCCTGGGTTTTTCTCAGGCTGGATGAGTAATCAAAACAGCATCAGATGGCTGAGCTAAGGAAAAACAACCAATTTAATAGCATACATGTGGGAAATTTACATAGCTATAAATTCTGAAGAATAATTGAGTGGACCAGAAATATTTATCCTGAATTTTGGGACCTGGGGCACCAAGAACAGAGAGGAAAAGACTTGCATATCAGAAGGAGGGGTAACCTGATCCTTACTCTGAATGTAAAATGAGATTTTTAGATAGAGTATGTTTACTGATAAAACTAGAACTGGGTGAGACCCCCCAAAGTACATTCTCGTAAGTCATAAAAGGAGGACCAGTGATTGCTTTTCTGATTAGGAAAAGGGCCAGAAGTTTACATGACAATTTTTTCTTTGAGTAGGAAAGGAATTAGGTTAGGATAGAAGCTTCTTCTAGATATCAGGGACCTTACAGCTCTCAAGAAAAACAATCTGCTTTCTTTAAGTAATAGTAATAGACTTAGAACTTTGACCTCCACTTCCCATATCAAGTTGACAAGAGGCTTACTCTGGACCAGTTGAGAAAAGATTAACTGACCCTTTTGGGGAAACTGATCACACAACAGGGATAAAACCAATGAATGGATACACAAGAGAAACTTGAAGGTGGTATTTGTCAGTCAAAATCTAACAGTAATTAGATGATAGTAATTGGCTATTTTCACTAAAACCAGCATCCTTAAAAAACAGGTTAGTTCATCTAACTGAATTTTATTGATTCAAATACCAAAACTTTAAAAAGGAAACTTTCAGTAGAAATCTTTCTAAGTATTCTCTAAATATTCCTATATATTCAGGCTGATAACGCAAAGGAAGCAGTTGAAAATTCAGAATTTACTCTGCAGGAGACTATCTGTAGGTCTGCTTTTTTTTTTTTTTTAGCGCTCATCTTTTAATCCTATTTTATCTTGTGTTTGAATCCACTTCATTTTTCCCTTGCTTGTTTTTTTTTGTTTTTTCTTCTCCTAGTGCACAATTAACCCAAAACCATATAATACAGTGTTGCAAAATGTCTATGATTCAGTGATTGGATTTTTTGGGAAAGCCTTAAAGAGTAAAAGTTATTTGGGGAACATTGGAGAATTTTTACAACTTTAAAATATTTATTAATACACTGCTTTGTTCAACACACAAATATACAACTAATAAAATGATAGCAAATAAACATAATAATTTAAAAAAGTCAGGACTAGAAATGTGTAAATAAGAAAAAATAGTAAAGGACTCTTTAGCAGGCAACTAAAAAGGGATACTCAGTTAAATTTTTTATCATTATAGAAGACAATATACAACATGTATAGCAGTATGTTCCCTTATCCTAAGTCCTGGAAGAATCTCAGAGAAAGCTTATCATATATCTTTTAAAAGAATCCTACATTAGGGACTATGTTATAGCAGACTAAAAGATATTCATAGTATCCAATAAAATAATAACTATCATCAGTAAGCAGTATTTGAACAGTTATTGTGTTAAAAACACTGTGACTCAAAGAATGAAATATAGAGGTTTGCTCCCTAGTTCCTGCAAATGTCCTTTAAGAAAACAGTAACAAAACTTAGGTAGTAACTCAAGTTAGTGTATACTGCCATTACTAAATTCATGTTAATCACAGATATAACATTCTCAACAGAGTTTTTAAATTTCATAACTAAAATGTATTGCTAAAGATTTCCCAAATACTTGTAAGAACATTGACATCACCCAAATCAGCCAAAATGTCTCATCTACAATTTTAGTGAATGTTCACATCCAATGACTAATCAGTGCAGATGTATAAAAGGCCAGAAACTTCACTCCGATTTGTGACAATACTAACAGTTGTCGTAGTTTCAGAGTTCCCCAGGGTAATCACTGAAGCATTGTAAAGATTGCATCACAGCCCTGTTTTTCTCTTTTCTGAATCTTGCTTTCTTTAGTTCCACTATAATTTTTAATCTCAAGTATACTCCCTAATTAATTTCCAGTATTGCAGACCCAACCTAAGAGTCTGATCTCCTGGAAAACCAACATGCTTGAGTATGGGTCACTTTGTGAAAATTGCTAAGACTTCTTTTCAAGGAGGACTACAGTCTAGTTTAAAAAGACAGAACACAGCAATACATAGTAGGTAGGGGGGCTAAGGACCAAATGATCATTGATTTATGAATACGTTTATTTTTTTTAAATATTTATTTATGCATACAAGCAGGGGTACAGACCAGAGGCGTGGGGCGGCAAAAGGTTCACCAAAGACAGTGTGGGCAGCAGAACAGGCAGATCCACCGAAATACACTGCTGAGGGGAGCAACGGGCAAGGAAGGAGAGGTCTGCTGCGCCATGTGGCAATCTTCCTGGCCATACATCAAACTGGCGTCGCTGCTGCCGACAACTCCACAAGGTAGTGCTTAACCGCTGTGCCACCAGGGAGGCACCTAAATATGTTTGTATCTCAGAAGTCAAGAGATATTGCCGGGAATCAGGAAACAAAGATGACATCTAAGAGGACTTTTTTAAATGTTTCCTTTTTTGCACCTGAAGTAACCATCTCAGAATGTTAGCAATACAACACTACTACTTTTCCAGTATGTTTATAACAGTGCATAACAATTCAAGAATCATATTCTTGCACTGTTATCTTTGTGAAATCTCTTTCTGAATCTTAATGATCTGTGTAAATACAATATAGGTAGCAATATCCCACAAAAGCAAGCAAGATAGTAGTTGTGTTTATTATAGTAGAACCCTATTCAACTGCTACCTTTTTCTCAGAACTATGTTGTAGCTTTTCACTTTCAAGAACCTACTGAAGTCATGTGACTAAATAAATAATGCTTTTGCACCAAAAACTGACTGTTAACATCTTTTGTTCTATATTCCTCATATTTTCCCGTCTCCACTTAGCATAACTTAATGCTCCTCCTGCTCCGTCTGCTTTATTCTCTACTTACATTGATAAGCAGTCCTAAAGAACAACCTAGCAGTGTCCTGGAAATAATAGATCTTTAATAAGGTTCAACAGCAAACTTATCACCCACACTGGTGATATCTTCAGGTTGGGTGTCCCCAGGAGTAGACCCTGAGACTTCCAGGTTTTGAGAACATGTGGTTTATTGGCAAAGTGGCTTAAGGTAGGGAAGTAGGAAAGTGAGACAGGGAAGAGAAAGCAGAATCAATTTGTATTATCAAGCAACTGGACCTTAATCCAGCTAGGGAATTTGGTAGTCCATTTAGAATATGTACCTCACCTTTACCCACCCAAGGTCAAAGGAACTTTGCTATTAATACACCAACTTCTGTCAATCATCTCTTAAGAACAACTCCCTTTGTATCTTAATTCCTCAGCACTTTAGGTCTTCAAAGCATTTGAGCGGAGTCGACTTTGGAAATCAGAGAATACCCCTAGGCAAAACAAATAAAATGAGACAAAAGAAAATACAATAAAATGAAAACATACATACATGTCAGGCCTCTAGGCGCTGAGAGGATCACGGCTTAGAAATATGAGGGGGGGTGGTTGTAATATCAGGGACACAATTAAGAAAATAACACAGCTGTCACAATCACATTGTATAGGATAGGAGCTTCTTCCTTGCGTCTGCATTCAGTCACTGATTTTTAAAGATCTGTCTCCCTGATAGCTCCACAGTCTTCCCTTTCTTTGCTGTTTTTTTTTTTCTGTCTTCTAGACATACACTTTATTTCTCTTCCTTTAACACATCCGAAGAGTTTTTGCCTCTTTGGTTGGAGGTTGGTGTCTTTGCTGAAATGTATTTGCACTTGGATATATTACACTCCTTTTGAAGTCCTACTCCAGCGACCTCTCTCCAAGATGCATCACAGTCCCTCTCCTGTGTGGATGGTCCTTCATGGTAGCCTTATTTTAGCATCTTTCACAATCTGTACTAAAGTTCTGTTAACAGGCAGATTTCACTTTCTCGCTGGACTGTGAATTCCTGAGGGGCAGGTGTGGTTGTTCAACTCCTGTGGCATGCACTGCAAAACTTCACATATAATGGATATTTGACTAATTCTTGTTGAGTTAAATTGAATAATTTAAATCCATAGTAAACTGGGAAAGGATGCTGTTTGAAGGATCCTCCTGGTTTGGTTACCTGGGTAGAAAAACATACACTAGATTTTTCTAACAGCTTGCCCTCCAGCTGTCATTAAAATAAAATCCTTTATTATATGTTTTCATTGTTGCTGAAACAATACTCCCTGAGCCTTGGAGCAGTAGATGTAACAACCTTTCTTAGTTATAATTTTGTGACATCAGGCATCAGCAGCTTAGAAATTGCAAGTGCTGGTAATATAACTTTACATATAGTATATCATTACAAATGAGAAAACAGGGCCTGGAGGCAGGGATGCTCTGTAACATGTTTTTCTAAGAAGGAAAAGCAAGGGGATGATAGTAAATTTCCATAAAAGGCATTTTCTCCTTAAAAAAAAAAGACAGTGTCCATTTGGTTATCCTTTAATAATTTCAGTTCTGTGTGATAACATACTGAAAGAAACACATTCTCTCTGTTTCTCACACACACTGCAAACACGTGCATGCATATGATTCTGAAAGATCATTTTAGGAGTCTGGGTCATTTAAGTTGCCACTGTTTCAGGAATTAAGGGTATGCACTAGGCAAATCAAAAGGTTCGTTCTAGACAAACTTTTTACTTAAACCATCCTCTCCTCCCCTACCTGTGCATCCCCCCACACACACACTTTAAATGCATAGGAAAACATGTTTAATGGGATGTGAACAAGAAGAATTGTCTCCGTTGTGTTTAAACAAATGCAAGAAGATTCATAGTTGAGGGAACTGGAGAGAACAGTGCCCTACTGGGAACTAGAATCAAGGCAGAAAACAGCAGATGAGCATTACTGATAACCCTCTGTACATCCTCCTATATGCCCCTACCTCGTCCTCCACAAACTATGAGAAATAAATATCAATAAACTATAGTAACAGAAACCCCAAATTGCTTTTTTTTGTTATTGTTGCTGTGATTTTATGCTTTTTATTAAAAAATTCTGATGCCCCCCCCCAAAAAAAAAGTCAGGATAAGAGTGATATGAGAGAGCTAAAATCATTAGAGATTCAATTCCTTTAATCATTTGTTTTCTGTTAATGTATGTTTTTCATCTTTAGTGTCACCTCATAGTCCTAGAAGACTCTCTAGCATTTCATCAGTCACCTCTGTATTCTAGGAAGGAAGAAGGAGGCGGAAGGGAAATAAAATGATCAAAAACAATGTTCCCTCAGGGATCAGCACCCTTAGACCAGCTTTTCTGGAAATGCTACCTGATTACTTTCTTTTATATCTTACTGACCACTTATATTTGAAAGGACAGAAGGGAATGCATTATAGTACCTGTGCTCCTTGCTCGGGTTTTCTTTCTTAAGAAAGAAAGGGACAGTGAATGTTAGGTAGGCAAAGAAAACAGACATGTATATTATTGCTTCTGTTTAGATGTATATATAGATTGTAGGGAAGATGCTAGAAAATTTGTGAAGTACTGAAATCTTATTTAGATGGCTTGCATTTTTCAGCATCTGATATAGTAAGCACTGGATATCTGTGCCATACTCTAAGGGGGGATAGCTCTCAAATCTTTTATAAGTGTGATTTGAATCCTCACTTTTTAATTACCTTGACTGTTTCTTCTTATGGGAAGAGCTTGGTCTGGATGGAAGCAAGTACCATTATTCACTTTACTGATGAAAGATGTCTCTTGGTTCATTCTCAGCTTTCCAAAGAAGTTGAGTTGAATCCACTTTTAAACTTTTAGTGATTCATTATTACAAGAACAAAAAAAGAGATTCCAGTAGACTGATGGAATGGAGACAAGTAGACCCAAGATTTTTTTAAAATGATTTATTTATGCATACAAGAGCTGTGGTGAAGGCCAGAGTTGTGGGGGTATGTGTGAGAGAGGATTCACCAGAGACAGAACTGGGAGCAGAACAGGCTGATGGACTGAAATACTCTGCTGAGGGGACCAGTGGACCCGAGAGGTCTGCTGTGCCATGTAGGTTAGCCCCCTACATGGGGATCAAACTCCTGCTACAGGGGCTGTGGATAGCTTCATAATGCTGAGACTTAACCCCTGTGCAACCAGAGAGGCCCTGTTTATTATTATTTTTTTTTACCAAAATAAATCCTAAGTAAAACCAAAGTAGATCCTAGGATTGCAGTAGACTCAGCATACTAGAATCATTAGCATTTGTTAGAGAGGAATTTACACAGCTCAATTTTCAAATCTGAGACTTCCCAGTTCACTTTTCAAAAAGAACATAAAGTCAGATGCTGGGATCTCAGATTTTTATTTCTATTTTCTTAAATTTCCAAAGATGTACTTAAAAAAGGTAGTGGGGGCAATACAAGAGCTAAAGTAGGACCAGTATTTACCTATAGACACCTAGGGAAGCCATCACTATGTTCAGTTGAACACAAGTAATTTCTAAGATAGTAAAGTTTGTAAATTTAAGTCTTACATGGATCGTTTAGTTATAATTATTTCCTCACCTTTAAGCTACACACATAATAATAATCGTAACTACCAGATATTTGTTGATGCTTATATTTTATTTGTCTTATCTAATATGGTTTAAGTGAGATAGATCATTTGGTTCCATGTTAAATGTATATTAAAGAACTGGTCAGTCAAGTTAATAATTAACTTGAAGCACTTTCATCAATCTTAATTACCTTTTGCATTTTAGATGATCCTTTTTGAAAGCCTTTCCAAAGGAAGTCATTAAATATATTGTAAAGAGTGAAAATATAAATGTTTGTACTTGAGTTGACTTATCCTCAAAGGTCATAAAAAAAAGAAAATCTGTCATTGTTAAGGAGCATATAGCCTTTTTTCCCTGGCTGGTGAAAGTTCAAAGTTGACAGTGAGTTCAGTTGGAGAGATTGTAATATGATGTCAATGCAAAGGTGGGTTGACAGGACAAGCAGGATAAAGTTTACCAAGGAATCTTGGCCCTTATCATCTGTTTAATGATCTCACCAGAAACAAAATCCTTGCTCAGCTTATCTTCCTAAGTATCCAGGAGATTTAAATGGTAATTGATGCTGTCTGTACAAGAGTACTGTAGACATAATACCACACCCTGTTTACTTTTATTAACAAGAAGGCCATGTTCCATGTTCAGCCAACCTTGTGGGCTCTTCCTATTCTTTTAGAACCAAGTTTATGGGAAAGCAGAAATGTTACTTTATAATGCTTTGAGAAGATTTGAAGCCTCATAATACTTTCTCCAAATAATATTTCCTATAAAAGTGCTGTGTAGTCTAGTCTATGGCACTTGTGAGCCACTTGATAGGGAGCAAAAGAACAAGTTTCTAAGATCTCTTTACTACATCTTGGCTTTTCCACCCCATAAACTATTTACCCAGAAGTGCTTTTTAATTTTAGTCTAACCTGTTCTCTTATACTCAGCTCCATACACAAATCAAGCACTATGTTTTCTAAATGCTATAAAATTATACAACCTATAAAAATTAATGCAAATTGTATCAATGTGAAACATTTCCAGGATACATTAAAATACCAAGAAATGGATAAGGTAGCATAGTATTTATGACATTTTCTCTCTTTTTTAAATGATTCTACATGGATGTATGAATGAGCAGACACATTAGTGTGACTTCCTACAACTGAGGATAAGGAAAGAGTGGACTCTGATGATCTGCTTTTAAGCATTATTTGATTTTTAAATATAGTATTTTAAAAGGTTCATTTCACTGATGAAACTTTGAGTTATTTTCATTTTCTTACACATTTCTGTAAAAACACAAAAAAAACACACAAAAAAAAAAACTTTGAAAGGAATGGACTATAATAGAAGTCTATGGGTCCCCTGATGTTGGGTGTGGTGTGGTAACATACTTCTGAAGATTCACTGTCCTATACCTCCGACTCATATATAGCATTGTAAACTAATGTTACTTCAATGAAAAAAATATGAAATACAAAGTAAAAAGTCATCCTTGCTGTATTTTATTCCTTTTATTAAGGATGCTATTTAAAATTTCAAGTTAAATTTACTCAGTCATTAAAATTTGAGACTTGATTCAAACATTATGATATTAAGTTACCATGATTATCCAGTTAGAAAAAAAGAAAGAAAAAGAAAAAAAATGCAATTAAACTTTCCTGTCTGTATACAACATGCCTAAACTTGTAATACAAGAATCCTCAGTTTTCATTAATTTAAGCTCTGTGTTCCTAGGGCTAAAAGAGGAAGAAATCATATCATTTTGAAATCTCTTTTTGAATCCAGAATCGTCTCCCCAAAGACCAATAACATTACCTTTGGTAGAATATCTCTTTTCTTACAGATAATTAAGTAGCACAATTCCTATGCAAACTTATAAATCATCCAACCTCATTTTCATTAAGAATATAGCTGTATTTACCTTCTTAAGGTTGCATAATATAATGAGAAATAAAAATAAAGTGCTCAGAATTGCAAGGGGAAAATGTGTTTTTAAAATAAAAAAGAAAATAATCTTAAAGTGAGATTTAGATTGCATTTATTATAAGAAAATAGAATTTTCAAATGATTACTAATTTGTTAAATGTGCTTTTTATCCACTTATACAAATATTTTAATAAACCTAAACAACATATCAAACATGTAAATTTGAAAGGCTAGCATTTTCCCTTTATTTCAAGTGTTTTTCTTTCTAAGTGCGTATTTTACATATACACATATTATTTGCTTAGAAATAAAAACTGCATGTAAAATTATTCTGCTGGTTTTCTAGACTGCACCTATGTCATATATTTCAGTCTGTACAATTAATATCAAGTGATGATTTGTCTCATAAAAAAAAAAAAAACATTTCCTCACCCTTTTCAGATTTTATTCCTTTGGACCAAAGGCTATTCCCAAGGCCTAACACAAACTACAGTAGTGTATTTTCTGAGTAGCTAGAAGCTGAAAAAATTTGCTGAGAATGATCATATGTTATATTTTAGAGGTACTCACCTAAAGGATTATAATCAAGCTGGTCTTATGAGCCAGAATTAATGTTGTTCTGTTTTTTAAAAAAATACCATTTAATGCAATAGGACTATTCAAGTGACTTTCACCAAGGCAGAGACCCATTTGGTAGTAGCATTAGGGGTTAATTAAATTTCTGTAAGTAGACATACATAATTGTAATGGTCAGTGTTTCATTTGTTTATTTGCCAGCTATGCATCCCTCTTCCTAGCTACATGATTAAGAGTAGACCCTGAAGACTAACATTTAAAACAGCCACTATTAACTAATTATCCCTTGGAGTTTTGAGGAGATAGTCTAGCTTTCAGAATGAATTTGCAAGAGGAGTTTAAATCACAGACATTCAAAATACTGCTTCCACTTCCTCCCATCCATACTGATTGAGAGTTGCCCCAGGGGTGTAAAATCTCTGGTATCTCGTTTTATTTCTCAAGATCTACACTGTGAGCAAGGCAGAGAGGAGAGACCCAAGTGTTTGAGGAGGGAAATCAGGAAGCCTCTCAATGGCACGTTTGCTCAGCAGATACAAAAGGCTGTGAGGCAAGGCATCAACCAGTGTCTGCTACATACTGCCTTTTCCCTTTAAGAATAAGCTCTGGCACAAAACGGAAGAGAGGAGAATACAGGGGACCATGGAGATGGATCACGGGTGAATTGGTGGTGGGTTGCCCAAGGGGAATACAAAATGTAAAAGACATAAATAACAATAAAAAAAAAGAAGAAGGAAGGAAGGAGAGAAGAAAAGAGGACAGATATGATATACAAAGTTAAATATTTATAAATAAATAACCTATACATAAAAAAAAATTCTTCATCAAAAAAAAAAAAGAATAAGCTCTGTGAAACTTCAAATATGACTTACCTGCAGGTTTTATTTTTCCGTTAGAGTATGATAGCAACTAATTAGTTCTACATTGTACAGTCAGTTTAATAAATGAGAGAGGTCATGTCTTTTTAAATACAGTGCATTGAATTATGCATGCAGATATTATGGCTTAAATTTTGAACCTATGTGTGTTCTGAAAGTCTAGGAATCTGTCATTCAACAATCCTAAATTTATAGCCTAGTTTATGGTGTTGAAACTGCTTTCATGAGCATATCATCATTGAATCTTTAAAAAAGATGTGAGGTTTACAAATAAGTTATTATTTCAATTTTCAGGTTGAGTAAACTAAGACCCAGAATCCAGTAGAAGGTTAAAAACACAGATATAGGCATCAAGAATCCTGGTTGCTGCCCCTAGCTTCTATGACCTGGATATGAAATCTCATACAGTACATGAGAGTATTGGAAAAAAATGAGTGAAATTTTTGAATAACTGAAGTGAATACCTTGGAAATGAATCAAAGACTTGAATCCAACACTATTTCCACCATTCCCTCAGAATGCACCAGATTCTTTTCAGCAAACAGAAATTCCGTATAATATACATGACATATATGTAGTTATATAACTGTATACTAAAATGAGATTTAACAAATTCCTTCAAAAAGCATACATATAATGTATAAATATGATTTTTGTTTATACATGTATACAATTATATTTATATAGTTACATATTTACTTGGTAAATTTTTAAAATTAGGATATTTTCTAATTTTGAAATCCTAATTGCAGTCTATAGCATTTTCTTGATATAAAGAATTTGCAAAATTCTTCATTATTGCTTTCATAAAACTTTTGTTTCCCAACATTAAGAATTGTTTTATCCTCTCTCTCTCTCTCTCTCTCTCTCTATATATATATATATATATATATATATATATATATATATATATATATAATACTTAAATAAATATTACTGTCTCTACAAGATTTGAGGGCTTTTTTCATGAAAGATGTATCATGATTCTTAAGTCATATTATGTGTCATACTTTAGGATTTAATATAAGGAACTTTTTATTATGGAGGGTCATCACTGTTTCTATGTGTTATCCATGAGATTATTAGATTAGCACTGAACTGTTCTATATTGTGGTTACATCTTATATTTTGATACAGAATATGTTCTATACCTTATATGTACATCTCTCTCTTACTTGACCATAACAAATTACTCCTACACGCAAGTGTAACAGTTGCCAGATTATTTCTCTTCTTTAAGGCTTTAATTGCATTCATTATTTTGGGCTGAATACTTGTTGGGAATGGCCTTCAAAGATTAAAGCTGTTTATTTGGGTGTGAATGATCATTTGGTGATCTGCCAAAACCCTCTTGTTCACAAGTCAGGCTTTTCTGTCAAAAGAAAGAATCAGACACATAAAGCAGATTTTCTAAACTGATATCACAACTCTATGGAGTTATCAGGGCAAAATACCTGCAATTCAAAAACAATTTGATTACCCAGTATGCAATGAAAGTCTGGGCTGTTCACTTGAACACTGGCATATTCTCTTTCTATGAGTTAGATTAATGACCTCAATCTATCACCATATTGAACATTCTGTTTACTAAGTTTACTTAGAATGATGTACTCTGAATAGTAACTCCAAACTATGTTACCTTTGGGACAGAAATGTTATCAGGCTTGTTTGCCAATACCAATACCCACAAAGTTTAGGCATACAGGGAGAAGGCATTCTAGTGGAAGCAAGGAGAAAGATAATGAGCTGATAAGCACATAAATAATGTGAAAAATGCTATAAAGAAAAAAATGGGTTGGTTTTTTGTGTTTGTGTGTGCAGTCATAAAAATATTTTTGAGGAGATACTCCTTGAGATGGCACTTGAAAGATGAAAAGCTAGCTGATAGCACTGTGAAAGACATTCTAGGCAGAGGCAACTACAAGGACAATATCCCTTAAATAAGAAAGAATTTTACATTTTCAAGATACTACCATAGAAGCCACTGTAGGTAATACATAGAAGAGAGGAGAATAAGCTTGGAAAGATAGGAGGGACCAGACCATGAAGAATCCAGTATGGCACAGTAAGTAGTTTAGATTTTATTCCATCAATAAATGGAAAACAATAGAATGTCTCTAATATGTAAGCCAAGATATAGTTTAAAAGATCACACTTTTGGCAGTGGGAAATGAATTCTATAGGTTAGAGTGGAAACAGAGAACGAGTAGAAAGAAGGAAGGCATAATCATAGACATCTGTGATGATGGTGATGATTTGAAATTAGTTTTGGAAAAGGACCCTACAGGACTAGTGGATGAACTGTATGAGAGTTCAGGGGGAGAGAAATCAAGAGTACTTTCTATACATTGGATTAAGCAACTAGGTAGAAGTCGATGTCATTATGGATCTAGTAGAAACAAGGAAAGAAATGAACACTGGTAAAAAATAGAATAAAAGTGAGTCTTTTAGACCCATAGGATGTATTCAAATGTAAATAAGTAGTAGGCACCTGAACATTCCATTTTGGAAATCACAGTGGAAGTCATGCCCAGTGATAGAAGTCAGTAACTTTTTTGAGTTTTATTTACACTTAAATCATTCTATGGAATGTAAAACCATGCAACTAAAGATGGCCATTTGCATAGTAAAGAGTAAATCTAGCTTTTCTAAGATTGGGATAGTAGGAGGAGCAAATGAAGGCTGTTGGGAGGCAGTAAGAAAAGCAGGAGTTGAACTTTATGAAATCTAAGAAGAGTTTCATGACAGAAGTCAACTGTATCTTGCAGAAGCCCGAGCAGATGAATTGAGATAAGGGTCCATTGGACTTGGTGACATGGAGGTTTACACTGACATTGACATGAACAGTTTGATTTTATGTGAAATTTTATGAGTGTGTGTGTGTGTGTGTGTGTGTGTGTGTGTGTGTGTGTGTGTGTATTCAGCTTTTTATGAGCCTCAGGTGGCTGATAGGAAGGAATAATAATCATCACAATTTTTGTCAAGTCCAAGGAAGAATTGTTTGCTGACTTACTACATTTTCAGGTAGGGGATAATATTTGATGTAAGTGGTTTTGAAAGGTTTTCTGCCTCTTCTGTGATTGGAATCTGTAACTGGAAATTGATCCAGCATGGCAACAAGAATGCTATCCTCCTGTTTAATTTCTTAGGCTTTTTCTCTGTAGGGCATTCACAGAAAATAATGACAAAATATCATTTTAGTGCAACCAGACTGGAAAAGCTAATCACTTACATAAGAAAAAAAAAGAACAGTTTCATCTGAATAACCAGATTTCTTTTAAGAATATTAATATTGTTTATATTAACAGTTTCATCTTCATTCATTGTTAATATAAATTAAATAAACTAAAAAGTGAAATAAAGCTGTCTTATTCAGGAATCTCTATAACAGAAAATCAAATATATGTGGACATTGCTGAATTATTTCCTTTCTGGAAGGCAAGCTGAATTTACTATTATTTTAGTTCATATGAAAATAACATTGTCTATCCTTAAGTGTGTTCTACTATTTTTTTTTTCTTTCTAATGTCAAAAGGTATTACTGTCCTACTGGATACAGGGAAAGTTGACTCATAAAATTAAAAGTGTATTTTTGGGCCTCCGTGGTGGTGCAGTGGTTAAGCTCCGTGGTGGTGCAGTGGAGCATTCGGCAGCAGCTACGCAGGTTCTATGCCGGACTGAGGAGATTCCCACATGGCGAGGCAGACCTCTCCTGCCTTGCCCGCTGCTCCCCCCAGCAGTGTGTTTCCATCCATCTGCCTGTTCTGCTCCCCGCTCTGTCTCCGGTGAACTCTCTCGCTGCCCCGTGCCTCTGGCCTGTACCCCAGTTTGTATGCATAAATAAATAAATCTTAAAAAAATAAAATAAAATAAAAAATGTATTTTCATATTCTCATGTATATAGTTTGGCATGGTCAAATGGAATCCTAATAAACTCATGAACTCTTTCCAGAAGAGCCTCCTCCTCTTCCACTGTTCCTTATCACAGTACATGACATCATGAAAGATGTCAAGTAAAATCTTGAATACCTTAGTTTTTTTTTTTTTATTACCACAGTCAAGCCATCATTATGATCTATTCATTTAACCCTTCTAAATATCTTGCTTGTGCATCTACTTCTCTCTATATTCAGTTTCCTGTCACCTTCCCAGGCTAAATTATCATCACTGCTCACCCAGACTATTGCATATAGTTCTAAATGGTCTCTATACATTTACTTCAACCATTCTTCAGATTACAAGTTGAATACTATTTTCAAAACCCATATCTAAGCATATTACGCCTCTGATTAAAATCCTTCAATGACCTGTCACTTGTTTCTGGTATAACATCCCAAATCCTTAACTCAGTCTACTAAGCTTGCATGCAATGACTCAGAGCACGGCACTGCCCCACCTCCCCCATTGCTCCTTGTGTTCCATCTCCTATAGCCCTGGAAACCTTTCCTTTAGAGCACTTATTATAGCTCTGGGATTCTATCCATGTGGGGTGACAAGTACTATGAAGGATATTTGATTAATGACTTTTTCTAACTATATTGTAAATAAATTACAGGGAGAAATGGTCCATGCCTGTTTTTTGTTTACCTTGTATTCTAAGCACTTTTTGCCTGTAGCATGAGAGCACTCAATAGGCATTTGTTGATGAATGAGTGAATGGCATTGAGAGGACTGTGTAAACATATAAGGCTGAAAGTCTATTATCAGGACTGGAAAACCATGTAAAGTTCATATCATATTGAGTTAATAGAACCTTCCTTGTAAGTAAAGGTTAGCAATTTATAAGATTAAAGTTGACTTTCTACTAACTTACTATATGTCGATTGATGTGTAGTTAATGTCAGAATCTGGGACTATCAAAAAGCAATTTTTTTTTCAGATATATTCTAGAGCATTTGTTCTTGTTACTGTTAATACTTACAATAATTTTTTTTAAAAAAAACTTAAGTAATTTTTTTTTTAATTTTTATTTATTTATGTATACAAGCTGGGGTACAGGTCAGAGGTGCGGGGCGGTGAGAGGGTTCACCAGAGACAGAGTGGGGAGCAGAACAGGCAGATCAGAGATACACTGCTGAGGAGAGCAGCGGGCGAGGCAGGAGAGGTCTGCCGCACCATGTGGGATTCTCCCCAGCTGGGTGTCGAACTGGCATTGCCTGAGGCCAACAGCTCCACAGCACAGTGCCCAACCGCTGCGCCACCGGGGAGGCCCAATAATTATAATAATTAACATTGGTCACTTGCAAAACTCACACATAAGCCCTATTCATTTACTTTAAGCGAATTTAGCATAAAATATAATTAGAAACAGTGGCAGGTAAAACTTTTGGTTGAACTTACTGTAAATACACTGAATAAAAGTTTAATGTTTTCCTGCATACTCTTAAGTTTTAAATTTTTCTACAGTTCATCAATTTGGTTTGATCTTGATAATTTTGCTGTGTAATTCTGGTTCCAGAAAGTCATCGTATTTTGTTTTCTATTTGTTTTTGAAGTCTCTTCCAAAAAGAGGCATTCATATTATTGACTGTAATACAATTAATCAAAAAATACCTTTTTTGTCTTATTACTAGATTTTATAATTTACACCTTAATAGATGTCTTAGTTTAATGGTAGCTAATCCTCTTATTGGCATCTACCACATTCTAGGGCCATAGTAAATATTAATTGATCATTTTAACCCATGGAAATTTATAAGTCAGAAAGTAAACTGATTTTAATATCTTTCTGGTAAATCCCATCATTTCTTTATTGTTTTGTTTTTCTTTGATGTATATTTATAGCTACATAAATCAGAAAATGTATCACTATAAACTTACACTGAAATAACTTAGATATATCCGACTTTATAAATCTGCTGAGTGTTTACTTCAAAATAGTTTCTAATTGTGATTTGAATTAAATCATTCTGCTAAAATCTATTTATAGATTTTTTATTACTCAAAAATGGAATGACATGCATATTGGAACAAATGTTCTAGAGTAGTACTACTTAATGTTATTATATTGATATCTTCTAGTATGTTTCCCTACATGTTATTTCCTCTTTTAGAAATTTCCCTAAAAGAAATTGTTAAAGAAGGGACACTTTCAAAATTAGAAAAATATGTGAGAATAAAATAATTTAATTCTATTTTATCCCTCAACTATTTCTCATTTTCATAAGTACATCTTCTGATGAGATTTTGATTTTGAAGAACTTAAGTCATTTTTTTTCTTGCCTCCCAAATCAACTTGATGAAACCTTTACTTATTAATATTTTTAATTTGGGAAATCCCAGCACAATCTTAATATTAAAATATTAAGTAGTGATAGTAGTTTTGATTGTCATTGTCATCATTTTAAACAGTAGCTAAAGCAAACCGATTGAATAGATTATGCAACTGGTAATGTGTTTTTATTTAGGGAAAGAGGAAATTGGGTTTCCAAGTATTTTTCACACACATTAATCGTAGCATAGGGGATTGTGCATTGATAATGAAAATGCCACATTCATTATACAGTAGGGTAAGAGGCAAATAAGAAGTGTGGGAACACTTGTGTATTTCAGTTTAAAATAATAATCGAATTATTTATGTATTTCCTTGTAAGTTGCTCTGAGAATACCATAGATATGCTTTCTGACCAGCTTCTGAAAGTGACTGGCCCTGGCAGTAAGGGTATTAGGTATTAGTATGGAGCACCAGGACGCTGTTCCCTGTTATTGCAGAGACCTTACTTGCTGGGTTAGACTCTCTTATGGGTCCCTGTTTGTTGATATATTTGCAACCAAAAGCCATTAACTCATAGGGTCAAGGGGTTAATGGCAGAAATATTCTTGTCTTTCTATTATCTTGCAGTGTTGTGCTGGAACCTGAAGAAAGATAGCAATTTTCTTCCCCAATTTCTCTTGGCAGTTTTAAAAATGGTGACTTCATGTTTCTGTAACTAAATAAAAGATTAAATGTCAATATGGAAAGCTTTAGAGATGCACTTAGTCAAGTTGACAGTTCAAACAAGCATTCCATCAAGACCTCCTTTGCTGAGGTCATTGGCTGACACCTAGTAACAGAAAGTAAGAGGAAGTTGCCCTAATGATTTCTTGATTTCCATGTCATAAGTATTTTGTTGTTTTTCTAGTTTAGGTAAATTAGTTATTCTGCACAAATCAAGAAATTTTATAAAACTTCAAAGGGGATATCCAAAACTACTCCCATTAATTCCAAAAGGTATTTTATACCTCAATTAAATAATTTAAGTACTTAGATTGGTGTCCACCTCCCAATTCTAACTATTTTAAAGAGTATAAAAAGGTATCCTGGCACCAGTGAATTTCTTATTAGAACTAGTTGGTAATTGTAGATGAAATTAATTTGCCTATATTTTGTTGGTGGAAATCATTACCCTGCTAAGGTTATTTTTCTTAGAACACAAATATATTGCAAATTGAATGTGTTTATCTTCTTTGAATGCTGAATAGTATTCCATTGTGTATATATACCACATCTTCTTGCAGCAGCATGGATGGAATTAGAGGGGATCATACTCAGCGAAACAAGCCAGAAAGAAAGAGAAAACTATCAAATGGTTTCACTTATAACAGAACTATA
>PVIJ01010074.1:0-20638 GCA_004024925.1 Scalopus aquaticus | reverse complement strand
AAAAACAAATATATTGCATAGCCTAACATTTCAATATTATATTTTATGAGATTAAATTGCCTGGTGCAATTTAAGAGTCACTGGAAGGTCTTCAGGTATAGATGTTTACAGGGAATTTCACCTGGAAATTCAACTAATTAGAGGAAATTCTGGATGAATTAAAATTAGTCCTTTCAATATGGAATAAGAGTATTGTTGAGCACTTTCGGAAACTTGTTTGCTCCTTTCTCTTTCAAGGCCAGGATACCCTTATAATTCCATCTGAAGTTTACTCACAGCCATGGGCATAGTTAAGAACCCAGAACTGTCTTGAAATAATCCCAGCCTATTTAATTGTAGTGCTCTGCCAACAAACACAGGTTGTGCCGGTTTGATTTGACATAGCTTGGCTGGTAGGTTTGACTAATTTAACTAATTAAATCTGCCACAACACTCAACACATGTAGATGCATATGGTTACAGTCCTCCTTTTCACCCATAATTTAGCTTGACAACACACTTGAGTTTTCTCTTTACTCAATGTTTATATAAAGGGAATTTTTAGCACATAATTTTCTAATTCCCCTGAAATTCTAATTTCAAAATGATAGAAGGAAATGTAATCACACATCAGTTTAAAGAGTTTAAAAATGAAGAACCAGGTGGAAAAGTTCCAATACTTGAGATAATTTTTGTCTTTTAGAATTAGTTAACACAGTGATTTATAATAGGTTACCCAACATTGCTGACGGAGTGTATTAAAGCACCTTCCTTGTGTCCTCCAGCACTGACAGCAGGCCACAGTATCTACCTGTGCTTTTTTCCATAAAAAGTTCCTCTAAATATGCATTATGACCCAAGGCCTTGGTACCTGTAGTCCCATGGGCTTAGTCATTAGGCCACTTTGTCTACTTAACATTTCTATTCACTGATGTGTTTGTGAAGTCTTTGCATATTCATAAATGTTAAAAAATGCAACATCAATTTTTATCCTCAGGGATTTTTTTAAGTGTAGTATTTTTTTTCCCCAAGGTAATACTGGTTTACAACACTACATGATTTAGGGGATTAGTTGCACACCTCTGCAGAGAGACATTACCACACCTCGCCCACTATCAAAGCACCACCCAGGGATTTCTTTTTTAAAACCTCTTCTGTAATCTGTTTGTTTTACATATTCTCACATCAGGGGTTTTATATGGTAATGGCTACGATGATAATGTTTATTGACCATCTGCTAAGGCATATTTCTGAAAAATCTCCCAACCGAAAAACTAAGCATATTTAGGGTTGCGGGGGAAATTTCAGGTACAATCACCAATAACCCAGTCACAGTGCAGACTGCTACTATATGCTGGCTATTTCTTTTCTCTTGTCTTGCTTTTGGCCTCCTTCAGTACGCATTAATGTGGTTTACTAGGTCTCTGGCTTCTGGCAGCCCCACCAGCACATTCTCATTCCAAGATGCCAGTACACCAAATAGTCTCCATCAAATTAAAAATACTCCTCTTACAACTGCTTTAGGTTCTTTGGAAGGTGAAGTTCCAGAGTGCTGCAATTTATCCCTCTTTGCTACAGCTAGAGGCTTTTAAGGGGAGGAGTGAGAGCTGGGAACTGAGAAGTGGGATCAGTTCATTCCAGGTACAGAAAATAATGGAGCGTCTTCTCTGTAGACAATTAAAACTATAATAGCAAAATCAGCTAAAATTGATCTGCCTATTAGTAGTATCATGTGCTGGTAATTCTAAACCATATTAGAGGTAAGGAATGTAGTCCTTCTGCCAGGGCAAACCACTCCTATCATGTCTTTCCTTTGGTACACCACTGTTTACAAATGCTCGCATAGAACAAATACCTCTCAGGAGGCCTTCATGTTTCTCATGTATATAATGTTTTGACATGTCATCCCTGCAATAAATTAGATATGACCCAGCTGTAGGATTCCCACCTGCACTCTACCTACATGTGTCCTACACTGGCCAACAAATTTTTACAAAAGTCATGTTACTGAAATAAAATCAGTCATTTCCTGTAAGTTTGTATGTGCTCAACATGAATATGACAGTCAAATTCTAGTTTTGGCTCTAGTTTTTTTGGTAATCTGCAATAAATTGATGTTTACATCATAAAATGCATGCCAATAGTAATAGGCCTATGGATAATACCTGTAAAAAATCAAGTCACAGACTACTTCTTAGATTCCTTCGCTAGTCTCTTGCACAGCTGTTCAGGAGCATCTCTGGGGAGTGTCCAGCAGTAGTCAGCCAGCATTGTAGTGGACCATTTTCCCTGGTATCTTTGTTCCATTGATGCAATTTCTTGATGAAAACATTCGCCATGTTCATCACTAACCATACCACAGTTTTCAGGGAAGAAATCCAGATGGGAATGAAGGAAGTGAATCTTTATTTTTTTATTATTATTTTTTTAATTGTTATTTTTATTTATGTCTTTTACATTACTGTATATTCTCCGTAGGTTTCCCACCACCAATTCACCTGTGTACTGTCACCACAGTCCCTTGTGCTCCCCTCACCCCCATTCTGAGCCCCAATCCTCCCCCCCATCACTGATTGTCACTTTCGTATTTGGTTCTCCTATATTCCTGTTATAAGTGAGACCATTCAATATTTTTCTTTTTCCTTTTGGCTTATTTCGCTGAGCATGAACCCTTCTAGTTGGAAGTGGATCTTTACAGACATATTGCAGCCAAGTTTCTGATATTGCATCAGCATGTCTTCTACTAGTTCCTTATAGTTTTCTGCCCTAACATTTCCAAGAAAGTTTGTAGACACTAGGCGAAAAGCATTCCATACTTGTTTTGCATCACCCTGCAGCAAGTTGTTGAACCGGTCATCTTTGAAGAGCTCTCAAATTTGAGGATCCACAAAAACTCCCTCTTTAATCTTTGCTTTGCTGAGTCGAGGAAATTTTTCATGCAGGTATTGGAAAGCTTGATCAGATGAATCAATATTCTGCTGGAGGTTATGGAATAGGTAGTTGCTCACCATGTGGAAATGGTCTCAATGCAGACGGAATGTTTGGGTAGACTATTCTCGACTTCTTTTGCTTTGTTATTCCACCGGAAAGAGGAGGAACCAAGAAGTAACAGTCTTTTATGTGGTTGCTTGACTCTGCACACCATGGGGACTGCAAATGGCATGCATGGTCTTTTGCCATCGAACCGCTGTGAAAGCTGTGTTGTACATGGAGGACAGCATATATGTGGGGCCCAAGGCTTGTCTTGGTAAAGTAAATCTTGCATCCAAAGTAAAAATGATCAGCCTTCTTCACTTGGGAAGTGATACTTTTCTTCTGGTTGGCAAATGTCACTTCCCCACAAATAGAGCAGAAATTGTCCACACTATTAATGCACTTTCGAGGCATCACTGTTCTGTATTGTGCGTAAATGGATAAAATAATAACAGTTCTATGGAACAGTACCTTCAACTGTCTCGCACAAAGTCTGAAATATTTTCAGTGCTCAACCTTTCCAACAGGGTTTTGTCTAGTGCACTGCTGACGTCAGCTAACTTCATCAGCCGCCTGGCAGTAGTATTGCGTTGCATCAGAAAATGATGCAATCAACTCTGGATGATGTGTGCATGATGGTATTATGCAATGCGATATGATACAACATCATTCTAGGCTGATTTCGGATGTTGTTGCAGTTCTACTGGATAAATTTACACGAAACAAAGAAAATGAATTATATGAAATATCTTCAAAACGAGAGTTAATAAAAAAATTTTCAGGGTTATATTCATGTTCAGCACACCAAGATATTACGCATTAGGGCCTTTTAAAGTCAGTAACAATCTCAATGTTGACCAGTGCTATTGAAGAAAGACTGAAATGTTCTTGTCTTATCTTGTTTTCTCTTCTCTTACCTCTGTCCCTCCTTTTTATTTCTCTCTGCATTTTCTTTAAAAAATGGATCTTTTTTAAACCACATTATTTCATCAAGCTGGACACTAGAACCAACATAGTGTGTAGTAGGCAGATGACCTGACTAAACACCAGGAGATCTGGCTGCAAGTCCTCCCCCCGGTCCCCAGCAAGCTATGGGATATTAGTGAAGCCATTTGGCCTTTCTGAGGCTTCATCTGGGAAATGAAGCTAATTGAACTTGAAATCCATAGCTGTTCTAACTGTATATTTCTACTATTCCATGAAAAAAGAAAGGAAAAGGCACAAGTAGAAATAGAGATAATTGATTAAAACCACAGAATATCACTGTGCTTTCCTTTTACATGTCCCATCCTTATTTTTCTCATTGTTTTCCTTTTGACTTTCTGAAAGATGAAATCTTAGCAACCTCTCTTAAGTTTCACCCACCAAGGGCACAGTGGTTCAATATCAGTGAATTTGAAGACTTCAACATAATTAAGGTCTAGAAGCATCAGGGACAAAGTAGAATTAATTATACATGTCTCTACCAAATTACAGAGCATGTGAGTGGTTGACAAGGGCATCTTGGCCCATCATCAACCATGATGTCACATATCCTGAACTGAGTGGCACTCCGTATAAGAAGGTAGAGACAGCATGTCCCTGAGTTGCCTTTTAGTCCATGATCATATCAGCACTTACTATTACTGTGCAGGATGTTTCTGACCAGAGAATACAGGGCTCTAGTCCAATAGCAGGGGGATTATGAGGGAGAAATTAGAGCAGAAAGACATGGATATGGTTTTTAACTTGCTTCCAGAAATCTTTGTACTAATGGAGTGCCCCACTTATAGTTAAACACTTTAATTAAAGGAAGTCTTAAAGATCTAGGGCACCTTGTAGTCACTGTAAATATTCCCTTCTGCTATATAATTTCAGAGGAAAGTTTAAGAGGTAAAAATACCATTAAAACCAGAATGCTCCCTACCACCATTCATACATGTGCTTACACATTCACACACACATACACATTTTACTTTCTAATTTAGACACCTATCTAGTTCATATTCTGAGTGTGGATATACATGTAGATTATGACAATATATTAAAAATAAAGCTATAGTGTAGTTACAACTAATAAAGTAAATGATAACTGTGGTCAACAGTGAGATCATTACTGACTTAAAAATGCCCTAAACTGTAGTATCTTGGTGTGCTGAACATGACTATAACCCTGAAATTTTTTTTATTAACTCTCATTTTGAAGATGTTTCATATAATTAATTTTCTTTGTTTCACCATGTAAATTTATCTAAGAAGTAGTTTATCACTTGATTTTTTACAGGTATTATTCGTAGGCCTATTACTATTGGCATGCATTTTATGATGTAAACATCAATTTATTGCAGATTACCAAAAAACCTAGAGCCATAATTAGAATTTGACTGTCATATTCATTTTGAGCACTTACAAGTTTATAGGAAATGACTAATTTTGTTTCAGTAACACGACTTTTGTAAAAATTTGTTGATCAGTAATTGCCATGAATTTCATGATGTAAACATCAATTCATTGAAGATTACAAAAAACATAGAGCCAAAATTAGAATTTGACTGTCATATTCATGCTGAGCACATAAATATTGATAGGAAATGACTAATTTTATTTTAGTGATATGACTTTTGTAAAAATTTGTTGACCAGTGTAATAGTTTTTCCATCTGATAGCCTTTCAAACTTGTATTACAAGTAAATATCACTAAGTGTTTTATTATCTCTGTATCTCCGTTTTTATTTTTTCTTAATCTTTTGTGTATCTGTCTTTTTAATCTTTTTACACAGCCCCACACAAAGCTTTTGATTTCAAAGGAAATAACTGATATTATAGCTTGTTAGTATCCACACAAATATTTATTTGCTTGGAATCACTTTTAGTGGAAATATTAGAGTTGTGTCTACCTACTTCTGATGTTCCTCTATAATTGAATAGTCTTAGTCATCTTTCACTGTCTGCATAATGTCAATGGATCTTTCATTCTTAAACTCTGAGTTAAAATGGATTTTTACATATGCTCAATATGGTTGGAGGCCCATTATTCCTACTATAACAGTGCTCCCCATCACCCATATACAATTTTGTTTAAAACAAAATAGTGGCTCCAGCAAAAAATAAGTGGAGTGTTCTTCATTGTAAGTTGTAATTGAGGTTATGGCACAGCATATTGCCTGTGCAGAATCTATTACCAAGAAATGGAGACCATGATTTGAAGCTGGCTGCAGTGTAAGCAAAATGAATTAATTATTAGCAGCACAGAAATGAAGGAAAATAAAAGGTATCCTAAAGTGAAATATATTGGCATTTAAAAAAAGAGGACACAGCAAGGAAATAAATGATGAACCATTATCATTCTTGAGTTTGAGATATTTGTACGCTTTTCATAAATGACTATTTATAAATGAAGTCGAACTTTGCTCAGAATGCCATACAAATATTTCCTGTATATGTAGCTGTTTCCTAATTTGAAGTTATCATATTTTAATGCATTACTCTTAGTATCACTTGGACATGTAAGTGGTTTAATAATGGTAGAACTAAATTAACTTTAAAAATATTCTTATAATAGGACAGGAATGTTTTCTCTGTTAAGTCTGACTAAAGAAAGCAAATGGCTTTTTTTTTTTGAAAGGGAGATTTATGAACATTTATAGGCTCATGCCTGAAATTGTAACTTTAGCTTACATATTTTTTTATATATTATTACTTAGCAAAATCAAAACTTTCATAGCAATAATGTACCTAACTTATTTGTACTTCTTTCTTTTATCAGTGATTTTACTGGGCAGTGTATCACTTTTGCTATTTTTTAGTGTAATGCATAGATCCTTGGCTTAGGCTCAAAGTGACTGGCAGTTTATAAGTCAGAAATAAAAAAAAATTAATGAGATGATAGGAGAAAGGACTTCATTCATTGTTGTTATTTCAGCTTGACAAAGGAGAAGTTATATAGAGATATGGATATATAGTTATAGAATATTTACATGTAAATATAAATTCATAAATATTTTGTTGGATGCTTCTATCAGTACAAGTTAGCTTTCCTTCGTCTACATTATCAGTCTCTCCTCCCTTCCCTTTTTTTAACTTTTAAATTATTGTAATATTTATCATATCCTGGCCTGTAAAGAAAATTACCATTTTTATTTAAGTAGGTAGTAGTGGTGTTGTTTAAATAAATAAAAATTATTAAAATTTTATTTTCATTTGTAAGCATTTATAATTATTGATTCCATTTGGCTGTTCAATAGATGAAAATTATAGAACAAAATTATAATGGTGAAATTTAGTAAAAATGGTATACATGATTTTCTGTTTTGCTGAAATTTTTAAAATTTTTACATATCACCATTCAAATACAATTATATTTTGGGAAACTTAGTTTTTTTCTAGGAATAGGTAACTATTCTGTTTAAAAATACTGTTTTCTCATAACTTTAATGTGATTGTTGCTTTAAGGCTTCATCTAAATTCTTTTGTGAAAGGCTGATTTATCTTCAGTAGAGATTTGCCGGGAGTTATACAAATTTACCTCCCCTTAAGTTTACGTGATTTGAGCATATGATTTCCTCAACAACTAGACAGTAGAATGCAGGTTCAGTTTAAGGACACTATATGCAACCTGCCTATGTTAAACTGTAAGTCTAAAATTTTTCTTATTCACAAATGTGCAAACCAAAACTTCAGGAACAAGGTTCTTTGGGAAACAGCGCAGTGCCAAGGAAAAAGAGCAGCATCCTAGAGAAGGGGAAAGCCCTAGCAAAAATCCAGAGTTTCAAAGTATTTTGTATGGGATTGCTCTGTTGAATGGAAATGAGATCTTTCTATAACACTCTTTACACCCACTTGCCATTCAGATTCCTTGAACTGATGGCATTCACTAGAAGGACAATCACCCACATGGCCAGGAATGAAGCTGCACTGTCACGGCTCCTAGTGATTGTGCCTATGCCAGTCTCTCCCAGTTTCTCTCCAGTTGATTTCTAGGGCTGCAGTCTTTGACAGGATGTAACAAGAGGGATGAGCTGTGTAGATCTGTGTGTGCATATTTAAGATGGTTAGTTTAGGAGGTAATATATGGTGCCTCAAAATGAACTCTTACACAGATAACCCAAGTTCTAATTTGATGTCTATGCATTGCTACAAGGATCTTAGAAGAATGTCAATGGGGCCACAGTTCCCTTGAAAATTTGAAGTACGATTGTGTGTGTGTGTGTGTGTGTGTGTGTGTGTGTGTGTCTACATTTCCAGGGGGAAGGGTTCATTAGTTTTTATAAAATCTCTAAGGAAAATATGAAGTTGCCCCTGAAGAACTCCTACAACCTATAGAATAATGGTTGCCCAACATTTTGGTTTTAGGATAATTTCTATTTCTATTTTTTTTTAAGATTTATTTATTTATACATACAAGCTGGGATACAGGCCAGAGGCATGGGTCAGCAAGAGGGTTCACCAGAGACAGAGTGGGAGCAGAACAGGCAGATCAAAAATACACTGCTGAGGGGAGCAGTGGGCGAGGCAGGAGAGGTCTGCCGCACCATGTGGGAATCTCCCTGGCCGGTGTCAAACTCGCGCTGTGCGCTGCTGGCAGCTCCACAGCGCAGCGCTCAACAGCACAGCGCTCAATCGCTGCGCCAACCAGGGAGGCCCTAATTTCTATTTCTTTAAGGAAAAGATAATATTTCTACCTTCTAGCCATCATGGCAAGTGTGGGGCAAGTTTGTACTTTAGAAACCTATTCAATTGATCTTATAATTAGAGAACATTTTTTCCTAGGTTCTAGCAATAGCTTGACTGTTATCATTTTCAGCTTATTTTTTTTATTTTCTTACCCTTATTTTTTCTAAGTTTTATATTTAAGATTAAGAAAAGACCATCCTGTGGGCCTGTGGGCTACCACAGTTAAGAGTACTTTCTATTCACATTAAATATCAGTCCCTTGAAGGAGGATGCCACTGTCTTTTAGAACCTTTCTTTTGACATGATATGAATTACATGATTTTCAGAATCATAATTGAGACTGAAAAACAACATATAAAAGAGAAACCTGAAGTCCATAAGTTAATAGAACTCTTATTTGTTATGATAGGCATATGTTTCATTGTTTCCCCTTTCTGCTAGTCCTAACTCATCATCCTGTTTTCCAGGCACCACCATGTGTAGAAATAATAATCATGATCATATGATATAATAACATACCACTTGATGTGTGTATCCTTTCTAAGCCAACTTGCTAAAGATTTATGTATATTAACCATACTCTTAGAAAAAAATTGTGATGCTCTGATAGATTTAATAGCATGGCAATGGTAACACAGTTAGGTAATAACAAATCAGGATTCAAACCTAGGTGTCTCTGATTTTAAGACCTGTGAGTTTTAGAACTACTGAGCTATGATACCAACCATTGTGGGTAAACAAAACCACCAATTGTCATACTTTGAATGTCATATAGCTAATGAGAGTTAACATTCAAACATTTCCTTTATTTCCTCTCCTGGGATTTAAGAGGCAATGGCCCAACTAGGAAATGTGTATTCTAGCAGGTTATTGCTATTAACTAATTTCACAGAGATTAGAATTGCATTTTGTCTCCTTGTTAAATTTCTCACGGATACTCAGATCCTGGATCTACTGCTTTCTCCTGTGTTGTCTTGGACACATAATACAACTTCTCTGGGGTTTAGTTTTCTTGTTTCTAAAGTAGGGTCACTGTGAGGACTCAATGCACTTATACAGATAAAGCATTAAAAACAGTGCGTAGAACATAATAAACACTCAATAAAAGAAGATGTCTATTACTAGTTACAACCCAAATAGAAGTCTTATTTCCCCAGGGCATTCAATATGCCTTCAGATAGAAATGGGCATGAAAATGATAATTTGTTTGAATGATATTTAGTTTAGGTCAGAATTGAAACTATCCACTCTGTATCTGAACACCCCATAAGCCCAGTAACTTCACAGCATATCTTTTGTTAGACTCACTTTCAATATCAGGGAAGAAGGTGAAGAAAGAGTGCATCAACACATTCTAAATCAATGTGATTTCACATCTCTCTTCACACTGCATAAAGTTTTGTTTGAGGACTTTGCTATCTCACTACTACTATTTCTCAGCCCTGATGGCAGCCAAGAGCTGCATACAAGGAGGAGTAAGAGATAGCAGCCTACAGCATTTTGTTGCTTGATAATGGTAAATGCTTGCAGTTTTTTTTGCAAGATAAATTTGATATTATAACTGCTTGGAAATCAATTGTGAAGGATAGTTAAACAGTGTCTTTGTAACAAAATATTCTACTGGCTTGTGTGTGCATGCATAATGATTTTTTTGGAATAAACTAAAAACAAAGTTATGCAATGACCGATGCAAATAAAAACCATTAGTAGAAAGAAATAGGTGACTGAAAACTAGAAAATTTTGAGCTATAGTGTTTTCTAGAGGAATAGATACTTTTGCGACCATCATTCATTCAGCAAGCATCTGTGGACATGTACAGGTTCCATGGCTATTTGCTAAGCCAACAAAGATGATTAAGTCATTATCATTCTTGACCTTGAAATGGTGGTTAAAGGAGATAGATACTCAAAGAAATAATTGTAGAACATGACAGTGAGTGCAATGATATAGAAAGGGATAGAATGCCAAGAGCACAGAAGAGGGACTTATCAGCTCTAGGGCTTTGAGAAGAATTAGAGGAGGCACATACAATGAGTATTTACTGAATAAAAGACTGAATAAGTGCTGTTATGAAAACTGGTGTGATCACAGGGTTAAATGCTCTGTCCTGAGAAGGTGACCTGTCATCTGGGAGATGAAAGGAAAGCTTCATGGAGTAGTAAGGGTGGACTCTATACTGTAGACCACTGTTGCCTATAAGCAAGTGGGGGATATTTTTGACTTCTACAGTTCCCTAATAGTTGAGTAACATATATATATATATTAATTTTTTTGTAGAGTTAATTTTAGTTTACATTTGTGTTTATATTTTGGAAGTATAGGAACCCCCTTTCCAGTGATGTTGCCTTAGCACTTTTACCACCAGAGTATATATTTTGAATAATATAATATGTATTTGCTTATTTCCTAGATTGCTATGATTTGCTGCAGAAATGAATGTCTAGGTCAAATTTCTGCATATCATCTATTTCACTTACGTAACAGGGGTATATATATATATATATATATATATATATATATATATATATATATATATATATAGTAGTGAGTCTTTTGGAAAAAGAAAAAAAATCCCTTAAAGTCTTAAGTAGTATTTTTTTAACTTAGAATTTTGCACATGTGATTTCATAAATAAGTTTTCATCATGTACAAGTTTCTAAATGATGCTGAAGTTTCCATAGATTAATTTTTTTGTGATAGCAAAACATACCACTACATCTCTTCCCTGAAATCGTGTGTGTGTGTGTGTGTGTGTGTGTGTATGTGTGGACATGTGTTTGTTGTCTCTCAGCATTGAAATAGTATTTAAATGTAAAATTGATCCGTTTTAGAGATGCTGTTCAGTTGCCAAATCTTATAAATTCCAGTCCAGTTTTTAAATAAAGCTCCCCGTGGGGAGAATTATTTGGTCATGGCTAAAAATAATATTGGTAATGTTAATAATGCCTAACAATATTTAGTGAGTATTATGTGCCAAACAGTGTTAACTCTTTTTACACATGATTTCATTCAGTCTATATGATTAAAAATTTAAACCATTTTTTAAAGCCTAATACATAATTGTTCATTTTTCTTAAAAGTTGGCACTTGACCTTTCATATCTAATTGTGGCACTTAAATAAAATAGGTCATTGAACTGCTAATTTTGCTCCCAAATAACTGGGCTTGTCTTAGCACCATCATATGTTCCCTTTCATCAAATTTTTCCTCTTTCAATTGCAATGGTGCTCAACTCTGATTCTTTAGTTCCTGAAAGTAGCCCTGAATTAAATCGACACTATCCCCATAACATCCTTCATCAATTTTTCTTCTGGCATTTTTCCCAACTAAACCAGAGTTCTTTGCTTAAGTACAGTTTTGTTTTTAATTTGTTTATACCAGTTTTTAGAACCATTAATACTCTTCCTAGCAGTCTCATAAGTTTTCCATCATTATTGTGTTCTTGTTTTACAATATCTATTATTTTTCTTAATTTGGCAAGCATGGTTATTACTGTTACCTTAAACTCCTCTTTGGGCATATACCACGGTTCTGCTGGATTGAGACCTCCCTGAGTTCTCAGAGACTTTTTTTCCCCTCCAGTCTTTGTGACATATTCTTCTGTCTTTTCATTTTTCATTTGTGTGGATTATAATAGGGGGGTTTCCTTTACGTAATAGACTGGTTTATACACTTCCTATAAGAAACTGGGCATGATCCTAGGTTTTTACCCAGGATCTTAGGTGTCTATTATTTCATAGATAGTAGATAACTTTGAACTTGTTGAGATGGCTGAGGCACTGGTACTAGTAAGGGGTAGTATGTAGGAAGGAACGAGTCCAACAAAAGGTCACCTCCAATAAGCATCGAGAGTTCAAGCTTTTTATAATGATGAGTGAATGCAGTCTATGTGATGGGGCTCCACCGTGACCCTCTCTCCTAGACCAACTCCTTAGCAAAAATTTCTCCTACAGTCTCTAGTCTATGGTTTTGCAATTGATGTAGTGCTGGGTGAGAACTATAGGGAATTACTCTCTTTGCTTTTTGAGTGTGGAGCCTAAACCCAGGGCATTTTCTACTGTTATTAAAGTCTGGGTACTTAAGCTGTGGTTAGTGAGAGCATTCAGTTGTTTTGGTTTTGTTGCTGGGGGCTGGGGTAAGACAGGGATTTGACATACCCCAGCCTCAGGCTTCAAATAGTAGCCTCGTCTTTGAGGAGATACAGGTGATCTGATCTGGCTCTCCTTGCTGGCTCAGGCTCCAGCTGTTCTAGTTTGGGAACCTCAGGCTCCAGCCAAAAATCACTGCTTTGTATCCTGACTGCAACAGTTCTCCAGTACATACCCTCTGTTCTGCATACCACCGCTACATCCCCTTCTTCAATGTAGTACCTGCTTTTTAAAGTCCACAATTTGGGCATGGATCCTTAAATCAACAGTGGGAGAGGAGAGTCATACAGCAGCTGCCCTTCCCTCATATGGGATGCATTGCTCCAATATCACTCTAAACCAGTTCAGTTAAAGTTTTTCTAAACCCTTTGCCCATGTTGTTGTTCCTTATGTATGTAATGATCCTCTTTTTATATTCCAGGGATTGCTCATTTTATTTTTCTGTAATTTGGTTGTAAATATGTGGAAGAAATCAGCCAAGTGACTTTACTCTGCTGATATCTTGAAATACTACCTAATCTTGTTTTAATGTTGTCAACTTACATGTTCTTGTGATGAATATAACTGAAATTCATTTAATTTTCAGAAAAACAATCCTTTTAGAGACTATATAATAATAATACTGAAAATTTTATGGACGTTTTAGTTTTACCGAGATACTTTCGCATGTATTGGGAGTCCTGTGCTTAATATTGTCAGGAAGGTATGTCAGAACAAATACATTAAGCTGACATTATCTATCTGAATGATAAGACCTAAGCAAGTCCAAAAAATTTTTTTCTGAAGCCATACTGTCCCTTCTTCCATTCCAAGATTTATTTGACTCCTCTTTGCCATAATCTGGACAGTACTATCATGACATTTAAGTGAATGTGTCAAAACACAACAAAGTTTCCTTGTTCACCATTTTATTTGATCTTTTTCAAGTCAGAGGGAGTTGAATTGGGTAGACATTTCAGATTGATTCTACTTTATGAATGATGATCACCAGATGCAAAACATAAAGAAATAAATAATTTATCCAGGGTATCATATTTAAGTGAGCAACAGAGACTGAATTTTTACCTTGGTCTGAGAAATAATCACATTATTTAAACATATTTAACTTGAGATTATACATACACTGGATCAGCGTGGCTACAGGGGGAGCAAGAGATTGTTTACCTGTTCACTGTCCCAAAGTTTCTCTTAGATAAATGCTGAATTCAGTACAACAAATTGTGCCTTATTTATTTTTTCAAGAAAAGGGTTTTGGGAAATGGGTAACATAATTACCTTATTTGAATTATGAAGCAAACTTGAAATTTGCATGTTTTGGATGATCTTTACTCACAGGTTTTCAGCTTAGTGTACTATTGATTGACAAAGAGAGTTCTCTATTTCAAGTGGGGTACTTGAGATTTCATATTTGTTTGCTTATTCTACCTTCAGTGATAACTTTCAAAGGAGGTAGATGAATTTGAGATGTTAGTAATAAATATTAGATAAAACTTAGATCTGATGCATTCCTCAAATTTCATCCTGAAAGAAATGGGAAGTGCACAAAATGGCAGATAGGGCACACTTTCCTTCTCACCTAAAATTCTATTGAAAAAAAATCAAACCAAGAAAAAAAATGGAATGAATGTATAATAGAACTTAAACTGGAAAAAGCGTTACTAGGAGATAGGGACAAGAATGGAATATCTGTAAATTTTATTGTCCTTTAAAATTAAAGTAAATATTTTAGCCAAGGCAATATGCATAACTTATACACACACAAAGATAACATTATTACTATTCACAGTTTTTTATCTACTTATAAAATTTGTATCAGAATAAAACTATTATGTTCGTTAAAGTTTAATAAGGTAACTAAAGTGAAAGTCTATCTTGATGTGGGAGCGGCATGATTTTGCCTTTATTTTGATAGTCAAAGTCTGCTGATCAGAAAGAAGAGATTCATTAATAGTTTTTAAGATGCCTGATGGAAACATCCTAAAGGTGTCCATGGAAAAGAATGAATAAATCAAGAAAGCTTTTTCATGTTGGTATAGAAGAACATGATAGTGTATGGATAAACTCTCAGAATAGGCAAAGAAAAAAGCAGAGTGATAACTTTGCCCTGTGAAAATGATGACACTTCCTAGAGGAATTCAGGAACTGAAATTGGTCATATGGTACTGTATGTTCGTCTTGGCTTTATATGGGAATCACCTGAGGCATATTTAAAAATACTGATGCCTGGACTGAACTCTTAGAAATTGTGGTTTGACTGGTTAGGCATAGTATTATTAAAAGCAAAACAAAACAAAACATGTTATTTTAATGTATAGCTAAGAGTAATAATTATTGCTCTAGGCAATGGTCAGAAAATGTTTTTAATAAAGGGTTCAGATAGTAAATATTTTAAGCTGTATCAGCCATATGGCCTTTGTTGCAACTATTCAACTCTGCCCTTGCAACATTAAAGGAGTCATAAATTGTATGTGAAAGAATGGTCATAGCTGGGTTCTAATAAGGTTTATTTACGAAAGTAGTCTTAGTCAAGACTTGATTCATGGGTCATAATTGGTTGAGGGGAAATGACATTTACTTTGATTTTTTTGAATTGCTACACATATTTAAAAAGTATGTAGTTGTATAGAAGACATTCAAAAGTAGTTATGAACTGAAAGTGAACAATTAGAGTTTGGAGGTGTCTTAGCTTAGTCTGCTATAATGACTAAGCCACAGAGTGGCTTAAACAATAGATATTTATCTCACAGTTATGAGATATGAGTTATGAAGGTTGGGAAATCCAAGATGAAACCATCAAACAATTTGGTGCCCTGCTAAGGGTTCACTTCTTGGTTTACATATGTCTGCTTTTTCCCCTGTGTCATCACATGGTACAATGAGAGAAAGGGGAAGCAATATCTCTGGTGTCTCTGTTATAATTAGACTAATTCTACTATGAAGGCCCCATCTTCATGACCTCATATAGGCCATATGCTTCCCACAGATCTCATGTTCAAATATTGCCACATCAGGGGTTAGCGCCTCAATACATGGATTTTGAGAGTGATGCAGTTCAGGCTATAACAGGAAGGAATTTGTTGTTTGACATGCACAGTTGAGAATCTTCCATATAGGGACAATGGCAGAATCCTATGAGAACTGAATTTGTTCAGCAAGAGGAGAGGAAGGAAAAAATGCCAAGAACTAAACTAAAAGGAAAGTCTGCATTTTGTTTGATCAAATAAGAACCTAAATTATCAACCAAGAAGAAATAGATAATGCCAGTACTTAAAAATATCATTAATGTTGGCCACTAAGACTTCACTACCCAATGAGTTTAGGAGAAAAGGAAAGAGTCAGAAAGGCAGCCATAGAGTTGCCCAAGAGTTGAAGACCTCAGGAAAAAAAAACAGTATTAATTAATTACTGAATTATTGTTTCTGCAATGTTTTGATAATTATACCACAATTTACCAACCACCAAACTTCTACCCACTTTCATTCCATGTGATCATCTGAATGAAGAAAACAGTGCCAAGAAACATGCAATGATAGATTCTTGCTGGCATTTTTGAAGGCCTTTAGCTGATATTACCTAAAACTCTACTTCTTAATTGTATGAACCAATATGTTTTATTTAATACTGTAACATCTAAGTTATTCTTCTATCCCTTTTATATAAGATATATTAAATTATAAGAACATAAAAACTGCTAAACATGGAGCTACCATATGACCCAGCATTTCCACTCCTAGGAATCTACACAAAGGGCACAAAAAAAATGAATTAAAAAAGGTACCTGCACTCTTATGTTTTTTGAAGCACTATTTACAATAGGTAAGATATGGAAACAACTCAAATTCCCCCAAAATAGATGACTGAACCAAGAAGATGTGGTATATTTTCACAATGGAATACTACTCAGCAATCAAAAAAGATACTCATGTCATTTGCAGCAGTAGGGATGGAACTAAAAGGGGCTCATGCTCAGTGAAATAAACCAGAAGGAAAAAAAATATATCGAATGGTTTCACTTATAGCGGAAATACAGGGACTCCAAATAAGGAATCAGGAAAACAACAACAACAACGATAATACTAATAAAGAACAATAAATCCAGCAGGCAACTATAAATAAGAGACATTCTGTGAGGGAGGGGGAGGAAAAGGGATCAAAACAGGGGAGACAAGAGCATAAGGGACTGTGGTGATGGCTCACGCGTGAACTGGTGGTGGGAATTTTACAGGGAATACACAATGATGTAAAATATATGAATTTTATATATATATAAGAATATGGAACCCATGTTAAAAGAAGTTACATAGAAAAGGGAGGGGACAATTAACTGAATTTAAGTTGACTGTCCCTTCTAGAATTCACAATGATTGCATAGAAATATAAGATGTTAACTTTGTAGGGGAAATGGATGGAAGAAAGTTTTATCAAAAAGGAAGTATATATTTATGTATATATAAGTAGACATATATATTTATATATACATATATGCAAGTGTGTGTGTGTGTGTGTGTGTACAGATGAAGAATTTAGGATGGAGAAGAAATAAGGAATGTCTGGATTAAGTTCCTAGACATAGAACATTGAGAAGTCTACAGTCCCAGTTTCTGTTTCTCTATTTCCAAACATCTGTATCTTTCCTGTTGATTTTACAATAGCAAAACTATTGCTTAGGAAGTCAATGGTTTATAACATTTGGGGGATGTACTTGAGTCAGATAACTGATGATAGGCAAGAGTCCAGATCCATGAAGTTACCAAGCATTAAATAAGTTAATTTACTAACAACCTTCAAAAGCATTTAGGAGGTTATGTATTCTTAAAGTTGTATGATCTGGTTTTGTATTTTTTAACCTGTAAAAATATTTCATATTTCTTCAACTTTCAAAGAGCCATTTCTTTATATACAGAGTCACTTCCATTTTTCATTTATGTATCTATAGTACTTCTGCATATATGAAAATGTTTCTGGGTTTTGCCTAACACGAATGTTTAAAATGGAAAACATCATGTGATTCAGCTAGGAGAGAAAAGTGCTTTTTATTATTGAATATGTTCAGACAAAATAGTTGAACAAATGGGTAATTGAACTGAGTTAGGTTATATGAGGTGCTGGCCTTCAAACTGTCATTCTATTACGTCTCCTATTGAAACAATTGCATTTGAGTTTTGTAAAATGATAAAAATGAATTATTACAATATGGAAAGTAAAGATATGACACTGATTACTACTCACCTAAAGTTTTCTTAAACATTTAAAACATTTATAACTAACATTTTATAAAAACATGGTAACTGAATTATTACTGCCAAGCAATGTAATATCCAGGATATTATTAAAAAAATTGTTGGTTCATAAATCTTTTAATTTTAAACTTACAACTTAACAGTTTGTCCTTTCATCCTATTATTTTGATGACTTGATATAGCAGTGCTAATTAATGTTAGAATTTTTAACTGATATACTTGTTGCTAAGCAAACAGAACTATCAGAACATTATATTTTGCAACTGCACTTATCCTGAGTGATATCACATTTGAAATCATGCTTTAAGAAACATTTAGTGGCAGTGGGCCATTTCTTTCATTGAGAACGTATTGCTCATGACCAATTCAGATATATTTATTTCTGCAATGTGCCTCATACATATCTCATGTTTAAAACTGAATATAAGGATGTATGCACTAAGTTGTCTTATTCGTATCTATAAAAATCATTCTACATGGAAGTTAATGAAAATTTTACTTATAACTGTACATTTTGACAGCCTGGAAGAATATCTTACATATTAATTTTTATTTTCTTCATGTATGCTTTTTGTCTTAATTTGTATTCTCATAGAAGCAAACACCATGTGAAGGGTTCCTGTGTAAATAATTAATTTTGTAGGCTCATAAATTACTGAATGGGGAGTGAGAGATGATACTAGAAAAGGAAAACTATCAGGAGATTCTTGGAAATGATTTAATACTGTTTCAGAATTATTTTACTCAAAGGATAAGGATTGTTGGGGTATTTACACACCAACTCTCATCTAGCATTTTCTGAACACCATGGGTTTGAAGAAGATGTGACTCCACTGTCTGATTTGAACTGCCAGGCAAACGGGCAGAGTAGGGCTTGAAACTTCAGCAAAAGCCCTAAGGCAAAAAGAAGCAAATACTGGCAGTTGGGTGTCAATTGGAGCACATTAAAACAATAACAAGTGGGAGCTCTAGGAGGGCCACCAATACTATCTAGTATACTTTCTGTGTGTCCGTATCCACCCAATGTTATTTTATCCCCAACTTTAGAAAGTAGAGAGATTATAATTCTCAAATGTATATTAATTAATTTATTAGTCTAGACATATTTACTTATCTCCTTTGCCACGGACCACTGTTCCAGACATAGAGACAGATACCAGGGAAGAATATGACAAATTGCCACCACTGAGTCACAGACAGTTAGGGAAATGGACAATTTAGAGGGGGACCTATGGGAAGACCTTGGTGTCCACAGAAGGTTGAATCTTTTATTCCATCTGTAAGACAGTACAGAATCCTGATAACTTCCAGGGTGTCTTTAGCCCTTTTTTTTTAAGCTTTGAAAGTCCTTGTCTTAGCCCCCATGTCTCAGGATACTTCTCTTCCCCAGAAAATGCTTATCCATGGAAAAGGAGGAAAGGCAATATGTTGTTCCATTCAGAGTATTAGTTATTTTACTGGAATATTCTTATTCAAGATTATAGCATGATAAAATTCTGAATCCAGTTAGAGAAAAATATAGGAACTGTGCATGCCGGAATTCTAGTTTTATCAAAGGAATCATCGCTAGAATAGAACTTGTACATATAAGAAGCACAGTACACATTTTTAAAAATGAGTGTATACTGAAAGGTACAATATTTAAGGATATGCTATTATTAGCTCAGAATGGAAGGTACAACTCTAGTAAATGTGTGTGAAAATGAATACAAAAATAGTGATACTTAAAGTTTTTTATTACTCTTCCTTAGGTACCTTCAGGGACATGTTAGAGGTGGCTACAGAGATGGTGATGACAACCATGGTTAGTTAGCATTTTCTGGAATGTCAATTATGTGTTACCAGATGTATATTATCTCTAAAAGTTTGACAACCTTCTACAAGGCAGATTACCATCTTCAATTTATATAAATGAAACTGAAGTTCAGAGAGGTTAATTAACTTGTCTAAAACCACAAAACTAGTCCATCAGGATTTTAACTCAGGTGTCTTGTATTTTGAGGTGTGGTTGCAAAAACCTGATAAGAAAGGCAAGGAATAGCATAAGATCCAAGTTTTATCTATTGGTTCAAAAACATACTTGAGTAATTGACTGTAGGTCAAACTCTTAAATAGACACCATGTACGCTACTATGAGCAAGGTAGGCAAAGCTCCTGTCCTCATATAGTTTATAGCCTCGTAGGAAGGATAGCTAGACTCTTTTTTTTTAATATAATATATATTTTTATTGTTATTTATGTCTTTTACATTTTGCATTCCCCTTGGGTAGCCCACCACCAATTCACCCGTGATCCATCTCCATGGTCCCTTGTGTTCTTTTCTATTCCATTTTGTGCCCTTTCTCTTCCCTCCCTCTGGCTCCCTCCTTCTCCCCCCCCCCCACTGATTGTCTCTCTCCCACCCTGCCTCCCTATAGTCCTGTTACAAGTGAAACCATTCGATATATTTCTCTTTCTTTCTGGCTTATTTCACTGAGTATGATCCCCTCTAATTCCATCCATGTCACTGCAAATTGCATGTGTTTATCTTCTTTCCATGCTGAATAGTATTCCATTGTGTATATGTACCACATCTTCTTGATCCAATCATCTATTTTTGGACATCTGGGTTGCTTCCATACCTTTGCTATTGTGAACAGTGCCGC
>PVIJ01010073.1:0-62583 GCA_004024925.1 Scalopus aquaticus | reverse complement strand
GGGGGGAGGGGAGGATAAGGGCACAAAATGGAAGAGAGGAGAATACAGGGGACCATGGAGATGGATCACAGGTGAATTGGTGGTGGGCTGCCCAAGGGGAATACAAAATGTAAAAGACATAAATAACAATAATAAAAACGATTTATAAAAAGAAAAAAAAATAATCAGTAGCAGCTAATGAATAATACCCAGTCACAGTTGGGTGTTCCCATAGGTTACTTTAAACGGTATCACAGGCCCAAATCCTGTCTGTAACTGAAAACTTTGAAAATGTATTTCACTTCAGTTTTCTTTAGATTAAAAAAAAAAAAAGGAAGCACATGTAGCATATATTACATAGAACCTCCAACTAAGGGAGGGGCTATTTCCCATAAACAAACATATATTGCTTCAGTTAAACATGTAAATATTCACAAGTAAACAAAAGACTGAAAGACTGAGTCATTTCTGTTGGTGACAGCTTTTGCTACAAAATGCATTCAAGCCAGATCTTACTGCAAAATGAGTTGCCAGAAAAAAAAAATTGTATGGTTTTCAGAGTGTTGTTTAGATTACAGAATTGTTGGTAATGAATTCTGAACTGGTCAGTCTTCCTGAAAAACAGTTTGGCAATTGATTATTAACTGAGACTTTAAAAAGTTCACAATTTTTGACCTACTTCTAGGATGAACTAAATAGAAATGCAAAGTCACACTCAAAGATGCTCATAGGAATTTTATTCATAACAATAAAAATTGAAGCAGCACGATAGTCTAACAACAAAGTAATGGTTCTATTATGGGACAGAGTTGTGAAAGGCTATTATATGGCTATAAAATTTGTTTTAAGGAGGACACTTAATGACTGAGGAAAAGGCTCATTACTTATTGCTAAATGAAAAATAATGAAGATAAAGATTTCAAATTCAGTGTAATGCTGATGAAAAAATATATACTTACGTAGATTAAAAAGACTTGAATACACCAAAATATTAATAGAGGTTACAGTTAAATATTGCACTTATGGGTGATATTTATTATTTTTAACTATTTCTTCCAAATTTTGATAGTATAATTTTTTTTCAGTAATTATTAAGGTCATTTTCTACAAAGAGTTCTTTGTATTAATGTTACTATTTATCTGCAGGTATAATATAACCTCAGGCCAGGAGGTATCTGGTCAGCGAGTATATAGGGAATGGATGACTCTAGATGGCACTCCACTGTTCACCATCTCTTGGGGAGTTTGGCTGATGGTGGTGAAATCCCTGAGAGACTGCTATGCTCCCTAGTTCACAGGAGTGGTGGGAAGGCGAGGTAACAGCTACTCTCATGAAATCACAGTCATAACTTACTTGACACCTGCTGAAAAGCTCACCACAGGGAAGAAGAGCCCGTCTGTGTTGAAGTTCTCAAACATCCCTTGTACAGGCTGCCCGTTGATGCGGAAGGAGATACTGGGCACTCCCAGGTCAAGGCAACAGCTCACCACATCATCTGACTTCAGGAGGTGCTGGTTGATGGAGGCCACAGCTCTGGGTATCCGGCCTGGTGAGCAAAGAACAGGAGGAAAGCATGTGGGACTCTGGAGACACCCACCACCCTGGAAAATTCTCAACAGGCCACCAGTGGGCGGCGGGGAGGCAGGATAGCTAAGGGGAGTCTGGATATACTATTGCACTTGAGATGCAACTCTGTTTTCCCTGTGTGGAATAAGCAACGAGAGATGATTTCCTAAGCTGGTGAGTGGGCAGCCTGAGATGAGTTTCAGAGGAAATTCTCAAGCTGCCAGGAATGAGAACAAACAAGAATTCAACCTGTTCAATGTGTGCTCAGATTCTGGCATGGTGTTCAAAGTAATGGACAAACTGCCTTTTTATGTATGTGCATGTGTATTTATTTGAAGGTGCCCAAAGCCTCATGTCTTCTATTTCTTCTAAATTATGACCACTTTAGTACTGGATGTAGAAGAAATCAAGGTAAAAAGCAGCAAGGTCATCTCGTCATTTATCTGCAAATAGTTTGCTTTAGAATTTTATCTCTTTCAGGTCGGCAGGGAAACACATTGTCAGTCATCCTGTTTGGTGACTCCTTTTGTTGGTAGTGCATACAAACATAATGTGGTATACACAGACATTGATTTATAATGATGTATGCCTAAAACCTATGTCATGCCATAAATCAGTGTTATTTCAACAAAATAATTTTTAAAAATTCAGGCCAGAAAATTCGTATGGATCAAAACATCTTATTTCTTGATTATAGAAATTACAATCATTCATAATACATAAAAATATGAACAAGGAAATATGAACTTAAAAAATGTGAACAAGGAAAAAACTCAATTAAAAATGCTTTCTACTCTTTCATATACATACCTTTCAAGCAAACTGGAATATCATAGGTTTTGTAATTTTTTTTCCTTATAGCACAGACAGTTGATTGCATGAAATTAAATAGCCAGAAGAAAATGGATTTCAATGGCTTCATAATATGCCATGAATAGACAGTTAAAAAAAAAATCCCATTATGGCAAATGTGAGTTGTTTATAAATTTTGCACATATATATCTATGCTATGTAATATTTCTAACCACAGCTTAGAAATGGGTAATATTTTTAGTGGTTACATTTATTCCAGTAATAGGTTCTAAAATAAGAGGTGGATTTTAGAATGGTAATATTATTATAATCTTGATTAAAAAATTA
This sequence comes from Scalopus aquaticus, assembly GCA_004024925.1. NCBI lineage: Eukaryota > Metazoa > Chordata > Mammalia > Eulipotyphla > Talpidae > Scalopus > Scalopus aquaticus. Next base: position 59,897 of record PVIJ01010073.1, on the reverse strand, counting down.
GGTACACCCTTCTTATTATTTTGGGTGATTGACAAAATTGTATTCCCTCCCAACCTTCCACAAGCAGTAACAAGGCTGTGCCAGACACTGTGCTTGAGTGTGGAGACCAAAGAGAAAACCCGTTTCCTGCCCTTAAGAAGTCCACAGTCAGGTGAGAAATAAACATTCAAATAAAGAATTACAATCAGTATAAATGTTGGAATGAAGATGTATACAAGATACCGTATACATATATTGATCTGGATTGATCTGGATATTGATCTGGAAGTACAGGGCAAGTTAAGACTTTAAGAAGGAAAGGGTTACTCAGCAAATGAGAAAAAAAGGGCATTCCAGATAGGAGGAAGAGATTATGCAAAATGAATGTATAACATATTTTGCATAATAGCTGAAGCTTCCTGAAGCTGGAATGTGGGGACTGGTGGGGGCTCAATGAGGAGGTGCTTTGGGGGGGTGGCGGGGGTGGATAAAGCTAGACCAGGTTTACTACCTAAACTACTTGCACTGCAATGATGCAAAAGCATATAATATATCCAATGCATACTGGCAAGTAAGTCTGGGATGGCTTCAGACTCATTTTGTGACTTTATGCCTCATATCATTGCTGAGAATGTAGGACCTACAGTTTGTTGACATTATTTAAAACAAAACCAATCTGAGCCAAATTTGAAGAGTGTGCAAGTTTGATACTTTTTCAGTTTTTCCATCTGGGGAGACTGAGTACTCTTAGCTCCTTTTATGGAGCTTAGCTATTCTAGGTCCCACAGTCTTTTCTTCCTTATATTCAAGTCTGTTGTGATAAGAACCTGTGACATTAAAACTTGGGAAACCTTACTGTAATTGTCTCATTAATATTTTTTCTCATTAAAAATTCCCCCCTCCCACTTTGAATGCTTCTTTTCCCACTAATTTAACATCTGGAAAATATCACTGTCATCGTTTGAACAAATCCCAAGAGATTTCTATAAATTTGGGAAAACCAGAAAGTACTTGAAATGGTAGGTTGGACGATGACATTTGCAAATCTCCAGATTATTGCTGGATAAAAATACAAATCAGAAGGTCCTTTACTTTTCTGATACTCTTATCAAGGAGGACAAAACTGACAGTGTTGTGCTGTGATGCCAGGGTCTGCCTTGCCATGCTCTCAGAGTTTGCTGTGGGTCTATGGGCAATGTTCTTCATCTATAGCAGTGTTTGCGTGTTTTCAGAAACTCAGTTCCAAGCTTTAGCTAGCCTTCAATATACTATAGCTGCCAAGTGCCTTCCAGAGGAACATGACTGGGAGAATTTTTCTTGTCTGGCTTAGTCTCTTGGTGGAAAACAATAACCAAAATGAGCTATCCTGGCCTGTGGCGAATGACACTGCTTTTTATCTCCTTTATTCTAGCAGATTGAGCACCAAGCAGAAGGTGCTGTTGGTACACTCCCTGGGATCACCTATAGGCAAAGTGAAATCACAGTCTGAGCCTATTTTTAAAACATAGGCAATAGAGAATACATAGTTGGAACCAATATAATCCAGAAAATAAAGAGAGACTTGATAATCACTGGACAGAAAGCATATACCTAGCAAGTGCTTAGAGCCAGGTGATAGGAAATCTGATAGGTGACAGGAAGTACCTTTCATATAATATTCATGTTGTAAAGGTCATCTGGTATAGTATATCTCATTTTTAAATGTGAGCAGTGTGAAGATTTTGAAATTAGAAAATAGAGGAATTGTGATATTGCTTTTATATACGCTTATAAATCCGTTCCCAGCTAGAGGAAGCAAGCTCTACCCCTGCAAAGGCTTTCAAGGCTCCAAATGTTTCAGAAGGGTCCTGTATTTAAACAAGACCCTTGCCCTTCCAATTGCTCTGAATGAGCTGGCATGGAGCAGGGGTGGTTAAGCAGGGGCTGGAGCTACAGAGGTCTGAGTTCAAAGGCTAACTTTTTGCCTGCCATATAAAGCTAGGCCTAAAATTTTATTAGAGAATCATTTTCTCCATTCATAAAATGGGCATTGTAGTACCTGCAACAATATTCTGTAGTTGTTTGTAAGGAACCATTACACTCCCTGTGATTTTGATGGAATGAATGACTGATGTTCTGTATACATGTAAGAGGCAGTACTTTGCAGTAATTAATGGGTACTTATAAAACTAGACGACACTCTGGGCTTGAGTCCTGGTTCTGTCACTTATTGGAACACTGGGCAAGGTCATTTCTTTTGAGGACACAAGTTTCCTCATGTGCTAAATGAAAATAATAATGTTATAGACTTGTTGGGTTTCAAAAGTATTATTCCATGTAGAGTGATTAGAAAAATGCCAGATATGTTGTAACCTAAGATAAATGTCTTCTTTATTAGTTTTTGTGACTCCAGAAAGTTTAATTACTAAGCTCGCAGTAGATAAGCTTGTACAACAGTTTAGGATTATCCTATCTTTTAAAATATTAGGAAGAAATAGTAACATGGAAAATCAAAGTATTGAGGACAGAGTCCAGAAAGTGATTTTAAAAAATCATTTGTGTTACTGAAATCAATAAATCCTGCTATTAAAGGAGAGTGCTCCAAATTTTTCATTTGCATACATGCTTACTGTCTTTAACCTTTTAGAACCACCAATACAATGCAATGCTGTAGGAAGGAAAAGCATAGTTGTCACAAAGAACTTTTCTAAGTCACAGCAAATGCTTAAGAGAATAGGAACTCCAAACAAGTGGAGTATGTAGATACCGTCTACTGCGGCCGACTGGGGGGTCCCCTTGCCTCTGCTCATCTGAAGAAATATTTCCTGATTTAGAGGCTCAGGCCCATCTGAAGTTACCAGGAATCTGGGCAAGGCCATTCCAAATGTAGCACATAAAAATAATGGAAAAAAGCCACTTAATCATATGCCACACATCTTCAAATTAACCGGAGGATATATTACTGCAGGTTTTAGTCTCATGTGATGACTAATGTAGGCAACTGGAAACCCTAACAGTCAGCATTTCCAGTGCCCCAGGCACTGCAGAGCTTGGCGTTGTAACATAAACATGAATGCTTAGGCATTGGGAAAAAGAGAGGATCAAAATACTAAAAAAATGCTGGTGTTCCACAGCTACCCAGCCAATCTGCTCTCAAAGCGCTGGGGTTGGAAATATTTGGGTTTCAGGGGAGTGTGTTTTGATATATGAATCAATTTCCTGTGCCTCATCTTAGTAGGGGACAGGTGAAGGCTTCTCATGCAAATTTGAGAAGAGACTCAAATGATCTCGATGTGTCAGATGTTATAATAAATTGGGAAACACACTTCTACTCCATTCATTCACTTCCTCTATCACTTATTTCTTAGAAAGATGAATGCTCTGCTTATTTTGATTTTCCAAGGGAAAAGTTATTCAAAGGGAGGGGGAGGTGTGATCTCCTCATGTGAAATATCCCCCTAGTTGGTAATATCCTATAGGCTGCTCTGAGCTGAAATCACCCCCATATGCAATCCTGAAAGGCTACAATCCTGAAAGGCTACAAGGCTGTCAGGAGAGGGAAAGTGATGAGGGAAAGTGACACATACAAGAAAAGAGCCATGTTACTGTAAGGGAAATCACAGCAGTGACGCTCACTTGGGATTCTGGAGGGAGGGTTGGGCAGGTTGGCGATGGGGGACTGACTTTTCTATAACTGATGCTCGAAAGTGATGCCATAGACTTCAGTGGCTAAGACAACCTATTAAGAGGGCTCATCCCCCTACACAGAGAAAAAGTTCATTCATATCCTTTGGACCTCTCTGAAACTTCCTTCCCATTGGGGCTATATCCCCTTAGAATGGGGCTACAGCCATGGAGTCCAGAGAGGAATTCAGAACACTGGACTTGGTCTTTATTATTACAATGGACTTCAAAGAAAATGAGGGAAGGGAAATGATATTTACCAAGCATCTAGTCTATGGCAAGAATTTCATGCCCCTGATATCTCATTCAAATTTCCTAAGAGCCTTATATCATTTTAGCTGAGGAAACCAAGTCTCTGAGAGGTTAAGTGTCAAAAAATAAGTACAAGAGTAGGGATTCAAATCCAGGCTTAACTCCAAAGTCATGCTGTTTCTTCTTGCCTCTATTTACCAAACATTAAGGGGCACTACAATTTGTTCCAATTACTACAACATCTACTGTGCTTTAAAGACTACTTCAAGACAGGGGCTTAATTTATGCACACAGATACATTTAAAGCTAATGGACCTGGACATCATGAGGAAAAGGACAAGGACTGTCACGACCAGTTTCCAAAATCTCTCCCCAGCCGCCCTCCATTCCCTTCTGTGGTAAGCTGGAGTGTCATTTCCATTTCATTTCTTATCACACAATAACCCTTTCATCAGCTAGCCCAAAATTCACTGCTGCCTGGTGGGAGTCATTAGCAGAAACCTTTTTTCTTCAACTGGAGCACACACTGACATATTTACCTGCAGTGCTTTCTACAAGACAGATGTTCCCTGTGTGCTGCTTGGAGAATTCAGAATGATGCCCAGATCTGAGGGAGCACTATATTTTAGTGAGCATGAAAGGAAGACTGAGGGGTGAAGGCCCGAATTCCCCTCTGTGACTTCATATTACTAAGTGTGACTATTCAGAGAGCCCAAACCAGCTTTTGAAAACTGAGTCCCATGCTCCTTTTCCCTATCTTTAATCATAAGAGTCATTTCTCGTGAAGACAAGTGTGGACTTGGGACTTCCAGCTACATTCCCAGCCTGCAGAGGAAGCAGGTCAAGGGGGCAAAGAGGAGTACTGTATACTCATGAGTACTGCACACTCCTGGGACGAAACACAGTGCGCGGGCTTTCAGAGGGCAGTCCTTTCTGGAGGCACAGTGAGGGGCTCTTTGCCTGATTCACTGATGCAGTCACTCTGCACATTTTACAAAGCAGTACACTAACTTCCCCATGTGATGCTGCAAAGTTTGGAAAAGATTGGGTAAATTTCCATTTAGAATGGTTAGTTTGACTAGAAACAACAAATGCCGGTGAGGGTGTGGTAAAAGAGCAACCCTCTTACATTGCTGGTGGGAATGTGAACTGGTCCAGCCACTATGAAAAGCCATGTGGAGGTTCCTCAAAATACTAAAAACAGATCAAACATATGATCCAGCTATTCCATTCCTAGGAATCTACCCAAGTACACAAAAATACTAATTAAAAAAAAATCCTACACCCCTATGCTTATTGCAGCACTATGCACAATAGCTAGGATATGGAAACAACCCAAATGTCTCCAAACAGAAGAATGGATCAAGGAGATGTTTTATACACACAATGGAATACTACTCAGCAGTCAAAAAAGATAAACGCATGCCATTTGTGGCAACATGGATGGAGCTGGATGGGATTATGCTAAGCGAATAAGGCAGAAGGAAAAAGGTAAATATCAGACGGTTTCACTTATCTGAGGAATATAGAGAAACTGAAAAAAGGGTCAGGAAAAAGACAAAAATTGCAAGCTGACCATAGATCAGAAGCCTACAGCAGTGGAAGGGAGCTATGATGGTAACCTAAGTCAATTTATAGCCAGAGAAGCAGTGGCTGCATGATAGGATAGTGGTTCTAAGAGCCAATAGGGAAGTTCCACCCACAACCCCCATTTCATCCTGCAATTTTCCATTAGCTTTCCCTATACCATGCCACCCGGGGACACAGGAAACATGATCTAGACTTCCTTTTTCTTTCCACAGACTTTCTTTTTCTTTCCACAAGTGACTTATATACTTGTAAATAAGTATGTGAATAAGCTTATACCATTTCTTAAAGTTTTCAAATGTTTAAATTGAATGTAAGACAGCACACATATACAAAAAAATCCTGACCAGTGGAAAATAAAGACCAACTACAAGAAGCATTCCACCAGGACCCAAGTAAGTGGTTTTGGCTGGAAAGCCAAGAGATGGGGCCTCCCTGGTGGCCCAAGGGGTTAAGTCTCAGCACTATCAGCAGCCATGGCAGCTCAAGTTGAGTTCGATACCCTGCCAGGGAGCTTCCCACACGGTGCAGCAGACCTCTCCTCCCTCGCTCACTTGCTCCTCTCAGCAGTGTACTTCAGTCAATCTGCCCGTTCCGCTCCCCATTCTTTCTGGTGAATCCTCTCATCCCCCATACCTCTGGTCTACACCCCAGCTCATATGTGCATAAATAAATCTTTAAAAAAAGAAAGCTAAGAGATGAAGGAAAATATGGTGGATTTCACAGTGCCCCGTGTCTAAAGGAGATACATAGGTTTGTCTTCTAGAGACAAACTTTTCCCTTGCCCTGGATTTAAGGAAGATGGTGTGTTCCCTACTTAAGAGACTACAAGTTGTTTACATCAGCAATTTTTACAAGGGGCACAATGTCTCCAACTGCTGTTTTGCAAAAGAAACAGATCAGGCACACTGTGGAGGACAGACAGGAGAGGTAGAGTCTTGTTCTGGGGTGAAAGTTTCAGAGTTCTTCTAGCATTTTTATCCAGGCAGAAGCCAACCCATTTATCTACAGGCTCAGGTCATGGCCAAGCTTGGAGAAAGCATCCATGTTTATCTGAAAAAAGGAAACTCTCAATTCTTTTTAAGAAATTGGCATCTTCCACATGTCAGGCACAGATTCAGACATTTTATAATGAGCATCATGAAGCAACACACTGCGCTGACAAGATGACGCCCCCTCGTCAGAGCTGGGTGCTTCCCAGTGTGGCTGTGAATTGCTTAAATATCTTTGTGCCTCAGTTTCCACAAATGTAACATGACGTTAATACTATCTACCTTCAGAGGACCAAATGAGAGAAAAAATGCGCAAAAAGTATATCGTTCACAGCCTAGTAAATAATGCTGAGTCTCTTTGGCTTTCCCTATTTGCCCATATAACCCTGGCAATCTTATGCAATCTGGATTGGACAGCTACAGACACTGAGTTAAGTGACCTGTACTAGGTCACGCAGCTGGAAATGCCAGTGCCATGGTTTAAAAGCTAAGATCTAAGATCTGACACTCTCACCAGCTAACCATCTGATTAGTTGACATAATTTCAACAGAAAGTAACTATTTCAACTTGAACAATTTGAGCCTCTGTTCTCCCCAGCAAGAGATAAGGGTTGGAGTTTAAGCAAGGTACTCACCTGACCAAAGGTGAAGTCCGTCAAAGCCATAAGAGTACAGGTCATCGCCAACACCATTGCCTCCCCAGCCTTCCCCACCTCCGGGGTAGGGCGCATAGCCTGAGGAGGAGGCCCAGCCCACCCGCAGGTGCGTGGGCTCTGCTGTGAGGAAGGGGTCCACCTGGTCGATGATGAGCTCGAAGTACCACTTCTTGTACTGTGCTGAGCCTTCGGCGACTCCCAGGAAGATGTTTGGCCGAATACTGAAATTAAACGTGGGACAGATGGCATCTACAGACTTTTCAGAACTGAAAAAGCAAGTTGAACTAGAGAACAGGGCACACTGGCCCAAATAAACCAAGGTGACAGCAAATCTGGGTTTTCCGTATTGCTCTGTGACGCTTACATTCTTACCGGGTGGTGTCAGGACAACATTACTTCCATTTTAAGATATAAAGGCTGTTTCTTAAAATATTTCATTCAGGGAAATCAACATTTTATTGAGTAATTTTGGGTAAAGCTGCTGAAAACATCATGCAGAATTGCATGATTACAATCCCTTGTGTCTTTCTGTAAGTCAAAGAAATGACTCAGGTTCCATTTTCTGCTAAATTGGTTTCAGCACCCCATTTTCATAACAGAAGCTTTCTCACCTAAGCATTTATTAATAACAATGGGCTCTTGACTGCCTAAAATTCACTACTGGATATAAGCCAGAAAAAGACAAATACGGCTTGGTATCATTTACATGTGGAAAAGTAGAAGAAAGTTTAATTAAACAGAGAATAGAAAAGAGGTTGAAAGGATTGGGGGGTATTAGGGAAATGTTGGGAAAAGGGCACAAACTTTTACTTATGAGTAAGGTCTCACGTAGAATATGGTGACTAGAGTTGTTAACGCTGCATCGTGTAACTTAGATTTTATGAGTAGTACTGAAATGCTCTCCTGTGGGATGAAAAATATGTGCGGTAACAGATGCGTGATTTCACTCAATGTGGGGGCAAATCCTTTCACAATATATGCATATAGCAAGTCATCACATTGTAACTTTAAGTAGCCTACAATTTCGTTTGTCAATTATATCTCAGGACAGCAGAAAAAATTTTAACCTCCTGACAGCAAAGGTGGGAGGGCATGAACTGACTATTAGGCAACTTTGTTAGGGGCTTGACGCTTTTATGTACTAAGCATAGAGACGACTAAGTATTCCCAGGAATCGCTCAGTGGGCTACTAACTGGGCTATGTCCTGCTTTGGGTAAGCAGGAAAAACCAGATACCTAAAAGGAAGACAGTCAGTGTGTTTGGGTCAGGTCTGCAGACCACTCTATGCTTCTGAGGGAGGTTTTTTCCTCACATGTGCTTCAGGGAATGGGCTGAGGTAGAAAGGTGCTGAGGAAGCTTGGGCCTCCCTCATCCAGCCTAGTCCACAGGCGGTGGAGCGGCAGCTCAGGATTCTGCATGAGCCCATACTCTTCACCCCGACCTTCCCAGAGAGCCCCCGGGTGGATAACCATGGGCCAGATGATACCAGAAACCACAGTAGCAACATGGGAGATCCATTCTATTAAAATATTTGAGGGAAAAAGTTGGTGTATCAAAACAGAAATGAGTTTTGTTTCAAGTAAAACATGGTAGACCACTTCAGGCCAAGTGCTTCAGCCCCTAGGTGTTATATATCCTCCACCCTTGGCTCTTTTGGGGAAAATTTGAGATACTCTGTTAAAGGGGTTGGGATACAAGGCTCTGAGAAAACCATAATTGCCTTGTCTGGTCTTCTGTGCCCCCCCTGCATGGCAGTGATGGCTGATTAAGATCAGCCCTCTTCTTCAGGCTGGAGACAAAATGGCCGTTCAGACTGGTGGTGGCCTTACCTCGTCACATCGTTAATCAGCCGAGTCTGCAGGAGCAGGTTTCTCCGGGGCAGCAAGTTGTCACAAATCAGATTTTGGTTGGCTCGCACTGCAACCCCATTGCAGAGACAGAGGGAGCACAGCACATCCAGAACCTGAGGGGGCAACGAAACCTTAGGGTCACCATGAGGGCACAGCAGCAGGGCCTGACAGATCGGCAGCACGTGTAAAGGAGTGGGTTCCGGGCAGGGTGGGAGCTGGTGATAGGCGGAAGCACCTAGCAGGTAGGGGTGAATGACGCCCAGAGCCTGCAGCTTCTTGGAGAAATGAGGCTGGGCTTCCTTCTAGGCTCTCTGTTCTAGTCTTGTGCCCCTTCCCTCCAAACCAAGCATGTCACCTGTGGTCACTGTTCAGTTCAGGTGGGTAAGAGTTTGAGCTCTAAAGACAGACCAGCTAGGTTACGTCCCAGCTAGCGGCAGGAAAGGAGAGATGAGATACCAGGGCTACAAAACCCAGGGAGTATCCCCACTCGGTCACACGAGCAGGGGCAAGGGCCAGTGGATCCTCCCTCCGTCCCCACCGAGCCCTGACAGACCTCAGCCCCAGATTCAGCAGGCACTTACACAACTTCATGAAAGACACTTGGATTGCCTTTTGGCTAAGTTTCCTGGCATATAGAAGGCTAGGGAACATTGTGTCCATGGCATAGAGGTGACAGCAGGACAGAGCTGGTCCTTGGGTCTCTTACTGTGATTATCAAAACTAAGATACTCATATGCCTGGAATCGATATTCCAAGATTTCTCACCTGCTCTCCTCTTAGCTATGAGTAGAAACTTGTCACATAGTCACTTCTGCTCCTCTTTTCCTGCTGCGGGGAGAGTGGGAAGAGCCCTGGGCCTCTGCTTCATGCTCTTCCTCTGCCCCTCCCCGCCCCCTCCCCCCCATTCACTGGGCTAAATCCTCTTTCTCTTCAGTTCAGATTTTGTGTTCTTGTGACGGAATAAACTATACTAGGCCAGCCACTGCTGCTCCCTCTCCCCCACCGGGAGGAATGTGCAAACAGCAGTCAATAAATAATGCCAAGTATGGCGGCAGGCTGCACCGAAAGGGAGGGGGCAGCTGCCTTTCCAAGTGGCCACTGAAGACTCAGTGCGCAGTGGGGTTGGATGACATCAGGTTGTTGATGGCATTTGTATCCATAATTCTCTCAAAACCAATTTTCTACCTGACTCCCTGAGTGTCAATTTTGCACCAGATAAATACAAAGCACATTTATGGGACATGAGGAAAAGAATCCCAAAGGCGGGTTTACCTAGGAGCTATCATTACCACTCCCTGAAACATATGGACTGTGGAACTGGAAATCCAGAGGGTAATTTCTCACTCTAAGATGAGCCCTAGATGGCCAGGAAATTAAATACTTATCATCTGGCCTATCACCCATTTTCTTCTGTTTTTGCCTTGAAGTGAGTGAGGGTGGCAGGAGCCTTGCTGTCACAGCCAGGGGGAAAGCAGAGTTAATCCATTTACAATGGGAGCACCTAAAAGAAAAGAACTCTGTGAAAAGCCAGTGCCTAATGGAGTTAGCGTCTCCCATCTATAAATAAGTGATGCCACAGAGCATCAGGGCTGACATTGTTCAGGCTTTGTTTTGGAAGGCATTTCTTTGGTGGAGTGGGATCTCTTCCTATTCTAAAAAAGTTATTATTATTTTTTAAGATTGAGGTGGGTTGAGGCCAATCCTGCTGGGGTGGGGGGGTGTGCAGGCACTGTGTCCAGATCATCTGGACTTCCAGAGAGAGAGGGAGTGGCTTGGAGACTTCTCTGGACTGTGCAGCTGGCTGTGGCAGTTCTGCTGAGGGGTCACCAGACTCCATTCTCAACCTAAGTGCACAAGAGGCACCTACTTCCCAGCCTCCCCTGCAGTTATGTGGGGTCATGTGACTGAGTTCTGGCCAGTGAGAAATGTGTGGACATGATGTATGTCACTTCCAGGCCTGATCCCCACACAGTCCTCCCTGCATTCTCTCTCTTCCCAGCTAGATGTAGAGATTCAAGGAAGGATTACAGGACCCAGGATTTCCTTACTCAAAAGGGATCCAGAAGCAGTGGCATCACCTTCCTAGGTGGCCAGAAACTCAGATGCTCAGAACTGTCCCTCAACTTGCTAGATCGGAGTCTTCATTTTAACGCTATGCCCAGGAGATTTGTGAGCACATTACAGTCTGTGAATCCCTGTCCTGGGCAACAGCAGAAGCGTTAAAGAGAAGGAACCATGTGAGTGAACACAGAAGGAAGCCCTCCCTCTCACTAGCCTGGGACTGTGGAGTGCAAGTCAGCCTTTACTGTGGGATTTTGGGGCTGTCACAGGAGTTGGGCTTCTCTAATCTGTACGCTGGCCCAACTTGAGAAGCTCTGTGACTCATTTTGAAGAATTCATTCGCTTCTGGTTGTACTTGTTTTCATCACCAACACCATATTTCATTCAAGATCCTCTGAGGTGGCTTTTTTCTCCCCCAGGTTTAAGTGGGGATTCTGCTTTAAAGAGTAAAAAAACAAACAAACCACCTATTATATATCCCTGGAAATACCATTTGGCTTTTGCACTTGGTCCTCAGCTTTGATCTATAAAAAGTTTATTAAAAACACTAATTATACTTATCCTGTTATTTTTTTTCTCTATCAAGCCCTGTATTTGAATAACGAGTGCTTTGAAACCTCTAAGGAACAGATTTTGTTCTCCCTGTGGATGAGACCTGGGTGGCCGGGAACACTTTGCTCTTGCCTCATGAATGAGTAGGAAATGAGTGGATCCTTTGGAGCTTTTGAAGCAACTGTGCAGGCATGAATGATTGGCTTACCTGTGTCCTGTCTTCCCCCAACCCTGGCTGACCCTTCATCTGAATTATACTTTCTCAGAACCAAAGATTATTCACCATGTATTTTTTTCTCACAAGTGCCTCCAAATTCTTGTGAAACAACCAAGTAATAAAATATATTTATCAAGGACAACACTGAGTAGAGTTAGCATAAGGAAGTTGGGGAGCAAGTGAAAAGGACCTGTTTGTACTTACTGGATGCTTGCTCCATGGAAAAAGTAGAAGGCGACTGTTAGGCTTTTCCACAATTGCTCCCTCTACCAAACAATAAAAGCAGTGCTGCTAACATAGTGAGTTTGTTTCTCACTACTCACAGGCCACCTGTTGGCAGAGATGAGACCTGTACACAGATGTGTGATGAGTTGGGATTGGATTCTGGCTCCACTCCTACATTCCTTTTACTCATTGGTTACCCCTTCAACAGATGTGTATTAAATGCCTACATATGTAACACATGAACTTGGCACTATGGGGATTCAAAAAATGGCCCCTACCATAAAGAAACTTACAATTGGTGAGAGAAATGTATGTGTCAGAGTAACTACAGTGAAAGGCAGTGTGGAGCTACAATGTAATGGAGTACAGTTAATAAGATTCAAGGACAGGAAACCATGTTCACTGGATCCAGAAAAAGTCTCATGAAGGGAGTGTCATTTTAACAGAGTTTTGAAGGGCAGATAGAATTTTGATGGGTCCTGATAAGCAGGCAGTCAGGAGAACCTGAGGGACCAGGAAGAGCAGAGTCACTGAAAGACCCTGGCGCAAGCGCATTCAGAGAAGAGGGAGCGGGCACTACCTCTAATTTGATCATGCTGTAGATGATTGACAGTGCTTCCCAGGGTAGAGATTGTGCTCATGACTGAACGTTTTTAGAGGTTTCAAGAGTAGAAGTGTAACAAATGCCACTACTGTTAACATTACCCCCCCTTCCCCCCACCACTGTAGGCACGTGAGGTGGCATGGAACAGAAAAGGGTTTCTTAGTCCATGAGACATACATTTAAAAAAAAAATGTCATAACCTTGAAGACCACATTCATGGATGCACAAGAGCCTTACACTCCAGCTCAGAAACATTCACTTATCATATAAAAATGTCTTCTCTTGTGAATGTCTCACTGTCAATGGTTTTGTTTACATCATTATAAAAAGAAGTACGCTATATTAAACATGCTCACAAAAGCCCATGGACCTGAAAAATATGTTCACAGATGACTGAGTGATACTGGAAAGAGTATTAAAATTGGGAGACCTAAAGTCTGGTTCTAGACTGCCACTAATTAGTGGTGTGGCCTCTGGCAAGTTGCTTAGCAGCTTAGGATCCATGTTTTGGTGTTGTCTCTGCCTCTGCCAAGTGGAAATAATAATAATGCTACTTCATGGGGCAGAGCAAGGACTAAAGAAAATGCATGTGAACACTGAGGATTCAGCAAATACAGCATAAGAGTTGGCTGTCATCACCACCACCACCACCACCACCACCATCATCACCAATGTTGCTGCTGCTGGAGGTGTTTTGAGGTGTCTATGACCCTAAAATTCTGTATATCTTGAATCACTGTCTTCAGGGAAAACAAAGGGAATGGGTCAGAGATGTTGGAAAACTTAAGGCTCAAGTAAACAAAACAGCCAGGATAAGAAAACAATACCTTGGCATATTCTAAGTAAAGATAAATAGTTTCAATGGAAGTCTGGCCTGCACTCAGCACATTGGTTTTGCAAAGTTACCACAAATACCCTGGAGAAGATTTGAAACATGGTCTCTCTTTGAAAATAAAAGTTATCCCATTAGATAACCTCAAAGGCAGGACCTGAATTCACGGCAAGCCAGTCTTCATCAAAAACAACAAAAGACAAAAAGGAGCTAGACACCAGCCTTCATCAAAAATAGCAAAAGACAAAAAGGAGCTAGACACCAGCCTTCATCAAAAATAGCAAAAGACAAAAAGGAGCTAGACACCAGGATTTATTGCACTTTGACAATATTGCCAGAATTTCTCAAACAAAGCCTTGGTTCTAGAAGATGACGGGCTATTCTACTAGTACAGTTGGCTAACCCAGACCAGGTACTGGTTCCTAGCAAAATGCCTCAACTGACTAGGTTTCAGTTTTCTCAACTACGGGATCGGCAGAATAGTAACTGACTTGCTGCCAAGTGACAGACATTAAATGCTTTGTGGCTTTTGGTTGAAAGAAGCTAAGACAAGGTTGGTTGTTGATTAAGTTCATTATATGTAGAATGATCATATAAAAGCTCTGGGACAATGACATAAGAGCACTTTCTTGTCAAGGGCTCCTCTTGACATCAGCACGTAGCTCGGGGCTTAGACCATGGGCAACTCAAGTGCTTATCAATTATTCTTATTACACTCTGCAGACAGAAAGGAACATGTTGGAACATAGAGAAGCTGGACTGTAGCTGGAGCCTCATACCCACTTTTGATTTACGGCATTTGGGAAAGCAATTACAGACCCCACATATATCTTTCTATTCTTTGCCAAGCAATTTCACAGATGTTAAAGACCAGGGCTTTTTTTCACTTCCTAAGGATGATACATAGCATCTAAGCACCACTGCAGAGACTCATTCCCCAGGACCCCCTGAGACGTGTCTCAAATGTGCCGTACCCCAAGGGATGGTGAGCAGGGAAGGCTAGACACCAAGCTGAGTTATCTCCACTCTGCAGGATCCCAGATGCTATCCCTCATGTCCAATCATGCCAGCCTTTCTTGAAATACACTTTCTCAGCCTTGGAGCACCTGCCTGTTTACTAATTACTAAAAGGTGTGTAGTAACCCCATCTATGGGGCCTTACTGAAGGGTCAGGATAAAAGTTTAGTAGCCTTTCTTCAGAGATCATATGTCACTGAGGTATAATTCTATAAAAATAGAGATGCTGAAATTTTAAGAGACCTCAGAAAATAGGTATTTAATTCATTTAGTACATGAGATGGCACTGTCTTGATTTTACAGATGAAACAACTGAGGCCCAAAGTCAAAACTCTGTTTGGTATAAAAGGGAGAGAACTGCTGATTCAGTCCTTTTGCTCATTCACACAGATTCACTGACGTCTTTTTGTTTAATTCATGGGAAATCTGATGTCATTTAATAACAAGAAGAAAGTGATTTAAAAAATTCTACACCATCATTCATCTAATTTTTGTGTATCCTCTTTATACTACTTGGTATTAGCCATGTCACCATGAAGTTCCTAGACCCTGGGGCGGGAGTCAACCCTGCAGCTGGCCTTCTGTGGTGTCTATTCCATGCCTGATGCAGTCAGCTGTGTGGGAAGGGCTAATGGTGATGTGGACTTGGGAAACTGGCAGAAACCAAGGGAGATCTCCAAGATCTGTGTGAATGTCTGGCTTTGAATGTGCTTCTAGGTGAAGAAGAGTCTTTCAGAACACAGTGTCCCTGGGATTTTTATTTTTTAAATCAAAGCCAAGAAAGAAAGTAGTCAACACACTCTCTGTAACACACAATAGTTATAAGTCAGGTCAAGTCACTCACTGTTTGGGATTTTCTTTCCATTCTCACCTTGTGATTCCGGCCATGCTTGTCCAACAGGGAGATGATGGACTTGATGTGACCCTCTGCAATAAGATTTAAGGCTTCTGGGCTTTCAATCAGGATGCAGTGCAAAACTTCCAAGATACCTGCATGAATGGCACAAAAATCATTTGGACATTAAATAGCCTGCAGAACTGACCATGACTTAGAAACCCAAGTGAAATGGCTGTCCTGAGGGGACGGACTGAATCTGTTAAAAGCTCCATTCAGAAGAAAGACACAGTCTTCTCTGGTAGGCTTCAGCTGCCTCTGGGGCCCAGCCAGTCTGTAACTTAGAGGTGAGTTTTATTTAGCTCCGACCTCACCTCCCACTTTCTGGACAAAGACATAATCCTTCTGTGTCAAAATTTAGAGAAACAGCTGTAAAATGGAGTTCTTATTTATCAAAACAAGCAATACTTAACTTAAAAATAAATAGGAAAGCAGATGCCCAGTTTACTATAAATAAAAATTCTAAAGGTCATTCAAGTCATTTGGAAAATACTCTGAGTATTACTTGAATCAGAATCTAGACATTATTTTTACCTTATATGCACTGGTATAGCAAACAAACTATGAACTCATTAAATAAAGATCATTTAGCTTTGCCCCCTGTTCTTGGCACATTGGACAATTTTCTGTATTAAGTGAAGGCTGAGGAAAAATTATCTGTGCCCCTGCAGGCAGGCACATAACAAGGGTACCACCGTGATGAAAATCATGAGAAATAGTTGGCCAGAATCTTTGTTGGTTTTATTGAGAAATTCCTATTCACTCAGTTTTTCTCAAGGTTTTCATAAATTACCCTGACATGTAATTTGGCCCACGAAAGGAGGCACTGAAGAAAATAGAGGCTTAGGAAGACATGTGTGGAGGTGGATGGTCCTCCGGGGGCCCTTCCCTTAAGCTATCTGTCCAAACTCCTGTCACCTCTAAACAATGAAAAAAAATTAAAACCTTTCCACTTCCCAGTGGGGGCCTCTACCTGTCACGTTCACTCATCTCTGAGCAGCCAAACTGGTGTGAACACTGACCGATTATGAACACTCTCTTGGTTCAAATTCACTGAGTCATTAAGAAGCCCCCCTTACTCCACCATCATTCTTCAGCATTGCTTCTAAACAAAGTAGTTAGGAGGACAACATCCAGAGAAGGTTTAGACACCCAGAGAATTAGAGTCCAGTACCAGAAGACCAGGGACTCTCGTTGGGGAGGGGTAATTAAAGGACTCAAAGGGATAAAATGAAGGCACAGAGTGAAAAATTAAACAAAAAAGAAGAGATTGTTAAAGTCTGGATGAGAGCTGTTACATGGAATGGTAAGATTCATGACTTTCCTTTGTTGACATAATGAATTGAGGATTGTTTGCAATCTAGTGGAAAAAGTTGCCCAAAGAGTCAACTTTTTACAGAAAGAAAAATCCCACCACCTTCTCCAGTGAGGTTTCCTGACAATTCTTACCTGAGGAAGATTCTAGTCTGTCCAATTTGCTGATTAGCCAATCAAGGTTATTGGAGAATTGAGCGCAATTGTTTCTATTTCCACGAATGAGAGCAGCTGCAAACAAGGATAAGTCTGATCATGTAGGTTAAGGGACACATGATGGGTCAAACAGTCAGGGGAGCTGTTTCTACTTTACCTGTGCGAAGGAACTGACCGACAGTCTTCCCCTCCCTAGCCCTTCGATACAGTTTTGTCTATATTTAGGGGAGTGAAAATTTAGCATTCTCTCAAATATTTCTAGAGAATCTGCTAGTTATCAGTCTCCTGTTTACTTACTGGGAACACAGCTATGGGAGGACAGCAGATTCCCTGCCTTCATGAAGTAGGAGAGACAACACACAAATACAATTGCTTCAGACAGTGATAAGCAAGACAATCTCTTTTTGGTTACTGGCTTAAGAACTCAATTTCTTGCCATTAAAAAAAATCAAGCTAGAGCTTTGCTATTTTTCAGTGCCAAAGGAAGGCTTCTGAATGAACAAAGCTGGAAAGGTTGGTTAAAAGAGAGGTAAATAGTACTTTACCATGAGGCTCTTGACATATCTAAAGTCCATCAGCATGTAACAGTGATTCCCAAAGGGTGGGCCCTGGGCAGTGTCACCTGACAATGTGTTAGAAGCACAAATTCTCAGAATCTGATGCTCTGGGGGTGAAACCGAGTATGTGCTTTAACCAGCCCTCCAACTCTTTCTGATGTCTGCTTATGTTTGAGAACTACGGGTAGATGATATTCCAGAAGGAGGGAGAGAACATGCTGCCTCTCTAGGTCACATGCCCTTTCCTCCACGGGCCAATTTTGTAGACACAACTCAGGAACAAACTCATGTAAATTGATTGGTCCCAAGCATCTTGCTCATCATGGGGTTGGTTTTCAAAGATTGGGGTTTTACAGATGCTAGTAAGGTATTTGGGTAAGGGCAGGTCCCATAGGACTTCTGTCTGCACCTCTGCAAGGCAGTCAGTAGAGGGCAGAATTCAACCTGTGTACTTAATGAGCTTTTCAGGGTAGCTGTGGTAAGGGGATTAGGCACTCACTCTGGCGTGAGCGGGGCCTGGGCTGCAGGCTTAGTTCTGCCATTTCAAACACATGTGGCCTTGGGTAAGTTATAAGCATTTCTGAGGACCTCTTTCTTCATCAGTAGAAATGAGGACAACCACCTCAAAGTGCTGTTCTGAGGTCAAAAGGAACTGTTCTATTAGCACACAGAGCTCAATAAATGTTAGCTATTACTACTGTAATAATTACTACCGAGTCTGAGCGACATCGTTGCAAAATACTACACTGGGAAGACACTTGACAAGGTCACAGCTACAGAGACAGTCTGGTGAGTCTAACCTTTGACATCCAGAATGGATTCAACCTGATTTCTTTGGGCTCTCCTCAGGCCTCCTTAACTTTCTGTGGACTTCCTTTCCTGGGAAATACTCTTTAGAGCAAAGCCCTAAAACCCTGCCTCAGCACCATGTCTGAGCAACTAGTGGGGGCCACCTTCTTCAGCTGCTACTGTCACCTTCTGCCTTCCTCCACAGGCTGGTGGCCTGGGCCAGGTGATGACACCGGTTACAAGGTGGCACCTGAGCATCCCCACACACTCAGCGTTGTGAGGAGAAAGGCTGTTGCAGGACCACCCTTACTCCCTGCCTTTTTCTTTCCATCAAAATAAAATTAAGAGTAGGCAGGAATCGTGACCAATAAGGGGAGAGTGAAAGGACACAGTTGAAGACAGTCACCATCCTTAGAGAAAGGGGCTGTCTTTGCAGAAGTCTGGAACCAGAAGCGCTGTAAACATGTTCAAGCATTGTTTCCTCATTTTAAAGATGAGGAATTAAGGTTTAGGGAGTTTAACTTCAAGGATTTCGCAGGTAGCTTTGGCAAAATGGATGACTATCTGCTCCAATCTGTAGCCGACTTCCTGCACTAAGCTTGCAGAGTACAGTGAGCTACTAGTGAACAGAATGAAATGTTCACTAGAAAGGGGAGGTTCGAGGTCCCCGGCCTCACCTCAGGAGGGGTGCAGCTGGGCAGCAAGGGGAAGCTAAAAGGACTGGGGAGAGACGGCTGGAGGAAGGGAAGAAGGCCATGGAACAGAGACACTTGAAGAAGCAGCAGCAGCCGTGCTTGCTTCTCAGCCTTGGACTTGCACCAGGGACTTGGGGGACATGGAAAGAGACACTTGGAAGAGACAGAAATGTGGGTGAGAGACCCGAGGGGAGGCTGACAATGGCAGCCTTTGTCTTGACGTGGATTTCGAGTTTGCTCTTTTCCTTCCAGACTTGCCTGTCCTCTCTCTGCCCCTTCCCTACGGTCCCCACCAGAAGGTGCCTTAGACTTGTGGCAGGCTTTCAGGCCTCAGTGGCCCTGCTTTGGGCCAACCCTGTTTGGCTGGGCATTTACCCACAAGGGGATGGGTAACTTTGGGTGTTTCATGGCAAAACTGTTTTCTTTCTCTTCTTTTCTCCCTGTTGCACAGGAATTGTATTACAGTTCTTTCCTATTGAAGGTCTTACACAGTAAGAAGGTCTTACACCTTCTATGTGGAAGGTGGCAGAATCCATTTAGAGCATGCAAGTTTGGGAGCCCTGGGGTGGCCCTCAGTCTGCCCATAAACAGATTGACTGGGTTAGAGGGCTTCCCAGGGATGAGGTTAGAGGTCAACCTGTTAGGTGGAAATCCCATACAGTGCACCTTTGGGACTTCCCTGAGAGAGGGTCTCTGGGTGTACTTACCCAGCAATTTGTACAGGAGGTTCAGAACTTCTTTCCAGGCCATGCCACTCTCTTCCCTTGCAATCCCTGCAAAGTGTGCTACGCTATTGTAGATATTTAAGCGATCAATGCAATTTAACACAAGGGCCAACATTCCCTGGGGAGAGTTAGGGAAAAAGTAAAAATTTCTGGTTAAAAAACCCCGAATCCCTTTGGCTTCTTTCCCTCTCACATCATTCCCCTTTTAGAGCTGATAATGCTAATATGCAAATGGACCTTCCTGGTGCCAGTTTGGGTTTGGTTTTGTTTCCTCCTAACAACAAAATATGCATTTTTATGCCTCATAGACCTAAATAGCATCCATTTTGGGAGTGAATCAGCAGTCTCCTCTCATGGGTTTGCCCCCCACGTGTTTAACTCAATCCAAGGACATACTGAGGAAGATGGAACCTGAATGAGTCTCACAAAAGCCTGTTCTACGTCTGGTGTGAAATGAGTCTGACTCACCCAGAAACAGCCCTGGATATGGTATCTATTTTCCTCTTAAACCTCAAGTTTGAAGAATTCCATTCAGATACACAAGACAATCATGACTATTTCCTCCCCCCTCTCCCCTGCACCAAAAGATGGAATTTGGAGACAATAAGACCAAAAAGGGTTTTAAACTACTCTCCCATTTACTCTGTAATACTATGTCACCAGTAAAAACATCTGTGCCTAGCTGTTCTTAAGGAGAAGGAGGGTGATAGCAGACACAGTTACGGAAGCTTTTAAGGCATACAGAATATCCCAGAGCCAAAATCTGCTAAGTCACAAGACTGAGCAGGGCCGGTCTCATCCCACATCACTACCTTTGGAAATGCCAAAAGGACATGCCTTGATCCCAAGAATGGGGGGCGGGGGTCACAGGAGTACAGCCATGTTCTATCAGCACCAAACATCATGTCTGAGTCTGAGAAGGCGTGTAACTTATCCAAGGTCATACAGAGCTAGGGATGGAGCAAGAACTGGGGTCTGGGCCCCCTGAGTCCCCAGTTAGGGTCTCCCCTACATCCAGACCCCATTCCTAGTGACTGAGATGCTGAAGTTGTATATAAGACCTAATATCATCTGCATCTTTCAAACCCGCTTCCCAGTTGTTTCTGATGTGGTAGAACCCAGGCATTTGTAATTTTCAAACAGGTTTCTTAGGTAATTTTAAAAGCTTCCAAAATTTGGGCATCACAGCTAATGTCATGTTCATTACCTAAGATTTAGTGAAAATGGATTTTGGATACACGCGTCACTGAAGCTTTATAATATAATCTGGTTTGCATGTGCCAATATACACAGTACAATGTCATTGCTAACATAGCCAGGGAGGGCTGACAGCGAAGGTCAGCTTCCAATTAATCCTTTTCTTTCCAGCTTCCTCTCTTTCATTCCCTGGCTCTTTCATAAACACGTGCATGCATGGAGACAAAGCTCATTTAGCTCTGGACACAAAGAGAATCTCAATTTGTAATTTTTGTGGACTTACCTCTTCTTTGAAGAGATTCTGTCTGTTTTTGAGGGAGCGGAGCTTGTTCTGCTTGTCTTCATGACGCATCTCCTCCTCCGGGGGCTGAAAGTAGGCGATTAAGTCCTGCAAGGTCTGCAGCACCTCTTCAATCGGCAGGGGGACGGGGGCAATTGTGCGATTGTTTCCACTGAAAACCATCAGACAGACACTGCTCAGGCGCCAGGCTTCCAGCACAGGCCCAGGTTCCCACCTGCCCGCTGGGCACAGAGGGTGGCTTCCAGGATGGAAGTTTGCTGATCAACAGAGCAACACAAGATTCTGATTCGATGTTAAAGCCATTTCATAAATAAAGGGAAAGAAGCTCTAATTGTCTGCTACACATTTTTCTTTAAATTTTTTTTTAAATAAATGTATTAACCCACAGTTCCATTATGCCATCACACCTTCTTGGGATAGGTTAAGGGTAACACCGTGTCTTTTCCCTCCATTTCTACCTTTGTCTTCTCCTTTCTCCATATACCTGTGTGTGTCCCTCCACAAGTCTTTTTGGTATCTCTACATGTGTTTTTCCTTAACATTTTTCTGTAGCACACACCTGCTTCCCTATTTGTTTAAATCTTGTCTTCCTGTCCTTCTGACTTCCTGTGTACACTCTCCATACATTACCCTCCTCTTTCTAGTTGTGTCCCCATTGCTCAGGATCCTTCCTCTGCCTCACTGTCTCACCCCCTGCCTCAGGGGCTGTTACCTGCCTCATCATCTTCCCCTCCCTCTGATTTTCCTCTCCTGTGTTTCTCCTCTGCTGTGCTTGTCTGACTGTCATAATGTTTTTGTATTTAAGTTATTTCAATGTAAAGAAGCTATGAACTTCCACAGGTGACAAAATGAGCCTTCTTTCCCCCAATCCCTTGAGGGCCACTCTGGTGAGCCTTTAATAGACTAAGAGGAGGGAGGGAAATGGACCCAGGCATTGTGGAGCTGCCTCATTGATACTAGGGCTTGAGAACAGGTTGATTGTGCAAATGACATAAGATATTTTCCTCCCTCAGTGGTCAATTTCCAGTGAATTCTCCTTTGCATTTACAGTGTACTTGGCTATATATTAATCTCCACAACAGCTAAAATTGTTACCTGTGTCTAAGCAGAGACTTAAGAAGTCATGAAAACAATTGGGTTACAAGATGGCAATAATTCCAATTTTGTATAAAAATTTCCCAGAGGGCAGATACCTTTTCAGTAGTGTGTCCTCTGGCCCATGGGAGGGGCTCAGGAAATGCTAATTATTGGTTACCTGGGGTATAAATGGACACAAAGACAGTTGGGAAAGGAATGTTGTGAGGGCATGAGGTTTGGGAATTCAAAGCCCGTCAGCAATGACCTCCCAATTCCAGAGTCTGTGAAGCGATAAAGGTGTTTTCTTCAATTTTTGGGGTGTAGCTGCAGATTTTTTTTTAAGATTTATTTATTTATGCATACAAGCTGGGGTACAGGCCAGAGACTCTGTTCACCAGAGACAGAGAGGAGAGCAGAACAGGCAGATCGATGGAAACACTGCTGAGGGGAGCAGTGGGAGAGGCAGAAGAGGTCTGCTGCACCTTGTGGGAATCTCCCCAGCTGGGCCTCGAACTCGAGTGGCTGCTGCTGACAGCTCCACAGCGCTGCACCTAACCGCTGCGCCACCAAGGAGGCCCAGATTTTTTTTTTTTTAACATTTTATGTTTATTGGAAACACTAATACCAGCGATGGTTTCTTATGTGAGATGAAAAGATGAAAGAACAGGTTTACAAGGCATTTTTGTAGCTTGATGTGGCAATATATGCACTATACAGGGGATTAGACAACCCAGGTCTTAGTCCTTGCCATTTACCACGAGGTACATTTGGAGTGCTTCTAAGTTTCTTCAGCTTCAATTTGTACCTGGAAAGTAGGAAAGGTACCCTCTATCATAATCAGGGTCCTTTTGTGCATACTTCCATTTTTTTCTATAGGTGCTGGATCACTTTATTTTATCCTTTGAGGAAACACCAATATAATAGTCTTCCACTGGAGAGAGGCAGATCCTTCCTTGCTTCAAAAGAGAACATGCACCACATACTTGGGGTCGGGAGCAGTGTGAAGATGGACTTGACCTCCAAAAGGCTTCATGGAGTTCACACTCTATCCCCCCGGGGAGGAGACCAGGACAGAGACAGACAAGAAGAGGCCTCAATTCAGAACTAACTACAACTGGTACTATCTCATCCCTCTTCTACTCTACTACCCATTCTATCCTTAGACCTTTGCCAAGGATTTCTTGTGGTAAATTCAAATAAGAGCTCAGGTGGTTCTGAATATTTATCAGACCATTACCATAGCATAATTATTTATATACTGTTTCCCTCCTGAGGTTAAACTCAGGACAACTGGACAGTGTGTCATCTTCAGCAGGATTTCTGAGTCTTCGTCATCCCACCTGTTATTCATTTGTTCTATTGGAGAGTTCCCAGCAGTTGCACAGGGAATGATGAGAAAGCACCAGGGAACTCTAACATTTTCTTCTTTGTTGTTCTTTCTTGTTCCTTCCGTCTTTCTTTAAATTTAATTTGTTTTCCCAGAAAGCCACCCCCTCCTATAGGTTCCCACAGGTACACAGCAAACACTGTGGATCTCTCAAAAGAGGTGGGAGAGGAGAATGTAATTATAAATAATGTTTTCATCCTTCACTTCCCAGCTCTTGCAAAATTCAAATACTATGATTTTGCAATCTTGGCCTGCCATATTCGTTTATTTTTCCTTAGTCCTCCTTCTTCTTAAACTTCCTTTGGCTGGAAGAATCAAGAACTTCCCCCACTAATGATAGGACTTGTAGATAAGCTGAATGAGAACCCCAGGAAATCTTCTCTTACAACATGATAAAATTGTACAAATAATTCTAAAACAACCATTAAGGGCTCGGGAAACTGACCAAAGGCACACAACAAATGAAGAAGAATGTAGTTTAAATAAAACAATGAACCTTAATAGGAACATAGGGTGTCACTGGTGATTCCTTCTTAGGCTGTTCCCAGTCCTGCCCCTAGCTTCAATGCAACAAGTTCAAACAGGGTGCCATGTGTAAGGCCACACAAAAGCTCAGGAAGGACAGGGAATACCCACTGGGATCATTCATCCATGGCTGAAAGAGAGGCCTTGAGGAAGGCCAGAAAGTAAAATCCAGGACAGACTTAAAAACTGCCTGAAGTGGAACACATTATCCAACCCACAAACAAGCCCATCAGCAAAGGGTAGCAGACTTGCCTTACAAGAAATACTAAAGCAAGTCTAATCAGGCTAAAAGAAAATGACAGCAGACAATAGCTAGAAACCACACAAAGAAATCAAGAGCACTGTAAAGGCAGTTACGTAGGTAAATATAAAAGACAGTTCAACAATTCCATTCTTAACTATTTACCCAAGAGAAATGAAAACATCTATCTAAAGACTTTTACACTAATTTTCACAGCTGTAATCTGATACTAACCAAAAATAGAAACAATTCAATGGTTCCTAAACCGGTAAACAGAATGTGAAGTGAGTATGTGTTTCTCTACAGAGATGTCTCTCTCTACACAAGCAAACATACACACATTCCTATGTGTAATTTTTGGTTCTCTAAGTTCTCACTGCTTCATCACTTCATTTTGTCTCTTGAAGAAAATTCTTTCTCCCACAAAATGTTTGGGAGATATACACATACACACACAGTCATACAGACATACACATGTGCATTTGTGTGTGTATTACATAGTATAGAAATACTCTTCAGCAGTAAAAAGAAACAGAACATCATTACATGTCACAATGGGGATGAATGTCAAAACCATAATGCTAGGTGAAAAGGCCAGATTCAAAAGAATGTTTATTGCATAACATCAATTTTATGTATTAAATTGAGGAAGCAAGTATATATACTTGGTTGCTTAAGGCTGGGGGTGGCAACTAGTACAAACTGCAATAGGGAAAAGATTCTTTTTAGGGTGATGGAAAGGTTCTAAAATTGAATTTTGGTCATGGTTATACACCTCTGTAAAATTAAAATTCACCAAGTTGTACACTTAAAGGGATAAAATTTATAATATGTAAATTACAACCCAAAAAAGCTGTTTAAAAATAATTTTCCTATTGTCAGGCATGAAATTTCCCACTGACTTTTTAAAAATTACAGTTTTATTGAAATGTAACTCACATATCATGTAATCATCTATTTAAAGAATACAATTCAATGGTTTAATGGTTTTCAGTGTATTTACAGAATTGTGCAAATTCAATCAATTTTAGAACTTTTCATCAGTTCCCTACACAATCCCATATCTATTAATAGTCCCCTTCTCCCAGTCCTATGCAACCACAAATCTACATTATGTTTTTATCAGATTGCCCATTCTGAACATTTCGTATAAATGGATTCATATAATATGTGGTATTTTGTGACTGGCTTCTTTCATTTAGCATAATGTTTTCAAGGTTCATCCACTTTGTAGTCTGTATTTCGTTCCAATTGATGGACAAATAATATTCCCTTATCCGGATATAGCACATTTCATTCATCCATTCATCAGCTGACAGATGGACGCTTGAGCTGTTCCCTCTTTTTGGCTATTAATCATGCTGCTTTGTACATTTGTGTACAAATTTTTGTGTGAACATGTTTTCTATCTCTTGGACAAATACCTAGGAGTGAAATTTCTAAGTTATATGGGAATTCTATGTTTAACCTTTTGAGAAATTTCCAAAATATATTCCAAAGCGGAGGCAACATTTTACGTCCCCACCAGCAAGGCATGTGAGTTCCAGTTCTTCCAAATCCTGTCTCACACTTCATAGTGACAGATCTGTGACCGCAGCCCTCTTAGTAGTAGTACAGCGCTCTCACTGTGGTTTAGATCTGCATTTTCACAAGCTTAATGGCCATTTGTACATATTCTCTAGAGAAAAGCCTGTTTATTTTTTCCATTTTAAAATTGGCCCATTTGTCTTTTTTTTTTTAATTGAGGTAACAACATTCATGTTTTAGAGGTATGGGATTCTCCCCACCACCAAAGCACCTATAGGCCTTCACTATAATCCACTGTGCTCCCTCCCCAATTGTTACCCACTTATCTTTTCAATGTTAAGTTATGGGAGTTCTTCATGTTAAATTCAAGTCCCTCATCAGATAAATGATTTGCAGAAATTCTCTCCCCTTTATTGGGTTCATGTTTTCACTTTGTTGATGATGTCCTTTGTAGCAAAAAAAGTTTTTTAAGTTTGATAAAATCCAGTTTATCTACTTTGTTTTTGGTATCATACTGTGATAACCATCACCTGATCCAAGGTTATAAAAAGGTAAGCCTATGTTTTCTCCAAGTTTCATGTCTTAGATATAGGTCTTCAATCCATTTTCAATTAAAATATGTGAATGTGTGAGGTAGGGACCACTGAGTTTTAACAAAGATATGAAAGCAGGGTTGAGAGAACCGGGTGCCAGATAAATAACTACGTCTAAGGGGCTGATTCTGGGGATAGTCCAATATCCGTGAAAAACTCACACTGTACACAAGTATCTGCCTAGAAGAAGCCATTCATTCTTCAAACTTTTCCGTGAAGAAGGGGAGCATGTCTGGGTGTAATGTGGCATAGAAAGGAGGAAATATTTTGCTCAGAGATCTCAGGAAACCAGCAGCAGAATCAAAGGCAGACAAAGGAATACTGACTTGCTGATCTCATTCCATCCTGCAGCAGAAATACCTCTAATGTCCCCTTTCCTTTTGCTAACGTAGCAACAGGATCTCCTGAGCTGTAGAGAGCATATAACCAATCAATAGGGGAGTCTATTTCTCAGCCTCCCTGCAGGGAGGTGTGGCCATGTGACTAAGTTTTAGCCAATAGGATGCAAGATATGACCACTTCTGGGTTGTATCTTTCAAAAAAAAAAAAAAGGAGCTTTGCCCACCACCACTTCAGTCCTCTTTTTGTAGGACAGATCAGTCATGGTGCTAGTATGCTATTTTTGACCACAAACATGAAGGAAACATGCACCAGGACAGTTGGTCCCAACTATGGCCGAATATTAGAATCACTTGGGAAGCTTTAATAAAAAGCTGTTGTTTGGCTCCCACCCCAGAGAATCTGATCCAACTGAGTTGAGATGCCACTTGGCGCCCAGGCAGTTTGAAGCCTCCCAGATGAATCCAATACATGGCTAAGGCAAAGACCTCCATTCCAGGGCAGTGGTGTGTAAATTTTAGCATCCGCCAGCGTCAAATGGAGACCTGTTAAACATGGTTTTCTGCATCACCACTTGCCAGGTGTCAGCTTGGTAGGTTTGGGTGACACCCAAGAATTTGAATTTTTAATCAATTGTCAGATGAAGCTGCTGTGCTTGTCTAGAGAGATCACAGGGCAGTGAGATAGCAGCAGCCCAGCACCAGTAGCAGGATTGTCAGCTTTCCCTAAACCACTCACCTTTCCTACGCTATCACTTAAAGAGAAATAAAGGCTTATCTGAACCACAACAGCAACTTAGCCAGTACAGTCTAATACACAACCCTAGGATCACAGTGTTTCAAGATGAAGAAAAGTAAAGGTATAAAAAATTTTCTCATTTCTTTCAAGTCCACACATGCAATTTAAACCCTCTTGGCTCAAGAGATATTTCCCTACAAAGAGAGGGATGGCCTGGAACACTGCACTGTTTTTAAGGGAATCCGTTCCTCCTGATAATTGGTGGACACAACCCACAGCTCAGTTTTGAGAGCATAGTTTAGCTGGAGGGATTAAGATCCAACGAGGCAGTTCAGTTATTCTTCTGGTGTAGTGGGGTAGCTCAAGGCTTCCCAATGCAAATCTGCTCGGATCCAAACCATAGCAACAATTCTGAGTGATGTAGAAAGCTTTTCTGAACGGCACAGAGGGCATGGATCCATTTTGCCTCTCTCTTCCTCTTTACATACACAATACAAAAGGGAATTAAAGCACTCTAATGCTTACCTCTCTTCATGTAATTTCTGTGAGAAGACCTGGGGTTTTCATGGTACCAACCCGAATAATCAATGGGGTTTGGACATTTGTTGGGTAAAGTGAAGCTGGTAGGAGGCCACTTATGTGAGAAACAAGTTCCAGTCCCAAGATCTGTCTGGTAAGATTCTTTGCTGGTGTTTAATTATTTCCTGAGAACTCTCATGATATTAAAAGGGGGTGGGGAGGTGGGACTGGATGGCCTCAGAGTAGAAACCGGGCAGGTAGAGAAGGGGAAGGAGCTCATATACCTCACAAACTGGCTGAACAAGGCCGTTGTGTTCCTGATGATTCGAGCAGCCTGGGACTCCTCACGCTGGCACCTCTGCAGGGTCAGTCCATCATCCATATGGCCCTCCTGATGGAGTATGACCTACCGAACAAAGGACACCTGGCCCAGGTTACATTTTGTTCCACAGCTGTGCAGTCAACACTTCTTGTGATGTTTCCCGCATCTTCCTTGTCCCCAACCAAGTTCCCCTGGTCCATTTTGCAAATGGGACATTTACAAAGTTATTTTGCCCATATGCCCTATTACTGACATATGAATCATTCCTGAGACATAGTACTTTGATGAAAATAAAATTTTATGTGCCAACATTGTACGAGTTACAATAAATTCCTTGGCCCTAGATGGCCAATTTGAAAGGGTGAAAACATACTTTTTATAATAGATTTTTCTCTTAAAATCAACACAAAACCTTATCCTAGGAGATGGGAAAAAATACTTTGTTCAGAGCCTTTTTCTCCAGAGATAAATAGAGGAAGAAAACAGACAACTTAAAATAAAACCCTCTATGGGGATCAGGCTTGTACTTCTCTCCTCAATGACAGAAGGGTGCTGAGTCAGTTAACAGGGCATCTGGGGAAGCTTGAGACAGCAGCTTGCTTCTTGCGGAGCTAGAGAGGGGCTTTGGAATCACAGGCTCTGGTATCAGCAACCTGAGTTCTAGCCTTGCCATGCCACTTCCCAGCTCTGTGACCTTGAGAAAGTCACTAAACCTCTTTGCTTTACTACCTGCACATGGATTTATCTTAGAGGGTTGTTTGAAAGATTACATATAAATCAGGTCAGCCTTTTAGCATGTGTGTCCCTTAGCATTATTCTCAGAGTATGAGAGATGTTCAATAAAAGTTTTTATAAGGGGCATTGTACTACTGCCTTCAGATCAGTTATCTGGAAGCTATGCATACTGTTCACCATTGATGTCATTATATAATATCTGGGTGGAGCTGTAGCCCCTGGTCTAGAGATCTGTGGATTTGTCCCCCCCTTGAAAGGATCAAGCAGGTGCAGATGTTATTGGGATGGGTTAACAATGGTTCAAATCAGGTTAAATTCGGATTCAAATTCCTGACATGGTTTCCATTAGCAGGTCATAGGGTGTGTGTTTGTGGAGGTGGGGAGGTTGCTGTAAGTATATATGTCAACTAAATAAAACACGTGGCTCCAGAAAATATCTTTAGAATACTGACTTTTGTTCTCACTTTTAGTACAAACTGCTTATTTTCCTTTCTGTATGAAAATCCCTTACTTTTATTCTTCGGAAGATATATTCTGATATAATGAAATGACATAGGAAGTAGAATACAGATTTTTAAAAGTTTATGTTCAGTTTTGAAACAAGGCTGGATACCATCCACACACTGTAGCAAAGGATGCCTCTACCATTCGGTTTACCATTTCTAAACCTTGCTTTGTCACAAACTCCCAGAAACTAGTTAACAATTTTGTATTTAGATTTGTCACTACATTGCCACCAGGTTTACTTTGGCCTCAGACTTAGCTCTCTGGTCCCTAAAGACAGAAATTCTTAGGTTTTACTTATTCAGAAAATATATTCAATCTGGCTGGCCAAATAAGAAAGTAATGAGAAATGGGGAAATGCCGCTGTTGGAAGGTTATTGAGTTATTGATTGCTGCAGTCCAGTTCCTAAGGTCCTTTTTCTCTAGAAGAAATCCCATAATACAAGGTACCAGAAAATATGAATCATTCCTGAGACATAGTACTTTGATTCCTGAATCAAAGAGAGAGAGCAGAAGCCTGAGATGGCGAAGGGGAAGAGGGTGCTTCTTTAGGATGGGTTACCATTCAGTAGGTTTTTCACTGTGTTTATTCTCTATTCATTTTTCTGGGTTCCTGTATTGTTTTTTTTTTAATAACATATCTAATATCGATTTGAACAGCTTTATATTTCTAGAGAGGGCCACACCTACAACTCATGAAATAGAGCAGGATAACCCTGTCAAGGTCTGGGTATTAGCACACTATTTTAGAGACCGTTTCTGAAAGCACTTCCCAAGTTTCACAAGCACATTCCTGCAGTTACATGGATCCACAATCTGTGGTTCTGGAAGACAGAGGCAGGGACAGGCACAATAAACCAACACCACACAGTGGGATTGCTCCTGGTTGAAGAGGTCATTCAAGTGTGCAACTGGGTCAGAACCAAGAGCCACAAGTTCTACTCTCTCTAAATGTCATTGCTACCTTAGGAGTGTGAAGAACTGTAGAGACTCTACACGATGCTCACACTCTGCAGAGGACTTGGTTTTCCTCTGATAGGCCAGTAGGATGGGCAGTGCATTTTCACTGTGCCCTTATTCCCAGGATGTAGCACTAACTCCTGGGGTATACAGGCCTTTAGGGTTTAATTGAAAGCTCACTGTATTTTCAAGGACCATTGCAACTTGACAGACCCTAAACTCAAAACCCCTCTCTCCCTGGCATTTTCACCCTGTCACATCTCTGCTTTGTTCTTTCCTGTCATGACTGTAGCTTTCTGTTTGCTATCCTGGTGCCACACCCCACCCAGGGTCAGCTTATAGTTCCAGGGGAAACTGCAGAGTGTGTTTCAGATTTGCTTTTCTGTTGTTCCCTTTACTCTAGACTGTGGGCCCCTCGAGTCTCAGGAAACTTGGCTACTGACCTTGTCACTAATCTGTGTTTCCAGCCCAGTTAACACAGGACCCCAATCCTTAGTGATGCAACTGAAGGGGAGAGGAGGCAAAGGCAGTGCTCCTCTTGGTGCATTTGCACTCTATTTGCTGTTGTTCTGGGTACTCTGAAGGTTGAAAATTTCAAATCCTTTTTTTTTTTTTTTGCTTTGTCCACACTTCGTAACTGTTTGCAGAGGATGAGTTGGGCTCATATAAGCTAACTTGTGTGGCCTGCTATTTATTCTATTTTCTTGCTCTTCATAATTTTACTTCCCATTTTCTTGTATTTTCCTGGTATGTTTTGCTTTACACAAAAGTCATCTATGACCTTATGGTTTGCTTCCCAACTTCCTTTCTTACCATGATCAGCATTCTGAGAAATCTTTCTTCATGTCCACATTAGGCTGGTATAATGCAACTCCAGTGTACAATGCCTCCTGGAACCTATTCTGGGACTACTACTACCCAAGCCCATGTTTTGTAAGGCATTTCCAAGGAAAAAAGTCATGTCTTTGGCATCTATTTTCTGGTGCCTAACAAAAGAACATGATCACAGCAACTGACTTTCTGGCAAAAAGATGGTGTATGTATTCATGCCAATTTCCCAGTGTGGGGGGTGGTTGCTGGACCTCTTCAATCTGAATACGTGCTCTGTGAGATGGCATCATTCTACACTACCTCGTTCTCCTGCAAGTCTCTTCCTGTGGGCTTGTTATCACACAATATGTATCTTCTCTGGAGAGAGTCTATTTAGTCTCTGCCTTATGCGAATTGCACAGTAACTCAATTATCCACTTAAACCATGGAAGCAGTGATGTGGATAATCCCCAAACAGCAGACCAACAGAAGTCCTTTAGTGCAGGTTTTAGAGTACATGAAAGAAATTCTACCCCTTCCTCATAGACTTCCCATGTATTTAATGGGTTTGTATACATGTGTGTGCGCACGCGCATGCACACAGATTTTAGGATCAGAAATAACCAAGGTGGGCTGTAAAATCTGTCACAGAATAACTCTTTAGAACAGTAAGAAAAGTAAAAAGCAAAAAATATTATGTCCACCTGACTCTCATAATCACTTCTCTTGCCTCATTGCATCCAGTTCAGTGTGGAACAATTCTGGTCAGGCTTTCTGATCCCTCACCTTCCTTTTCAGAGGTCCCAGGCGGGATGTTTTGGCATCCTGTGCTTTGTAGGTCACCCACAGACCACTGGCGATATGCTGGACAAAGCAGACGGAATCTCCATACTTGATTTCTGGAACTCCCATGCCTTCTATATCTCGCTTGTGACTGGAATCCAATTTCTCCTTGATTTCCTATTTCACAGAAAATGAAACAAATGCAGGCATGTCTGATTAAATAGAAACACAATATAGAAAATAAATCACCTGTTGCAGAATTTGTACGCCAGGGAACTGATTACCAAAATAATCACGATGTGCCTGTTCAAGCCAGGATTTTAGAAAGGTTTGTGTCTGTTTTCTGCTGTGATTTGTGAAATCAATGAATTTTTAAGTTTTGACTACTTTAGTGACTATTTAAACCCATGGGAAAAGGAAGCAGCTGGTGGGTTCTTTCTTCAGTTCTGATTATTTTGGTTTCCACGCTATTTATTACTTTCCTTCTGATTTAGGTACCTTAATTCTTTCTTTTTAAAAAGATTTATTTATTTATGCATATAAGAGCTGGGACGTGGGCAAGGGGTATGGGGGAGTGAGAGGATTCACCAGAGAGTGGGGAGCAGAAGCAGATCTACTGAAATACACTGCTGAGGGGAGCATCGGGAGAGACAGGAGAGGTCTGCTGCATCATGTGGGAATCTCTGGTTGGGGATCGAACTCACGCTTCAGCGGCTGTGGATAGCTTCATAGGCTGAGATTTAACCCCTTGCACCACTAGGGAGGCCCAGGTACCTTAATTCTTAAACTTCTGCTGGTCAATTAGCATTTTAGGCAAATTGTATCTTCCATAATGTTAATGGTGATCTTACATGAAAGAAGACTCTGGGGCTTTAAATGTATATGTTAATAACACACACACACACACACACACACACACACACACACACACACACACACACTGGTAGAAATCAGCAGAGAAAGCAGACTGAGTAGGTAGGGATGCTGCTGTACCTTAAGTCTAATGCAGTAATTGGCACCTTAGTACCTTACTTTAGCCAATGGCCTCCTCACTTGTGGATTGCAGTCAGTAGGGTTTCATTTTCTATTGCCACTCTTTTTGCTAACCCTATTCTCTAGTATGGAGAAAGGAGTTACCGTGCATCAGATGTCCACTGGATGACAACGTGAGCTGCCTGTCACGATGAGAGTCATGATGTAGACCCCTGGTGCGTGCTAACTCTGACCCCTCTCCTCATCCATCAGGGCCTCTGAATGGTTTTAATCTATTTCCATTTCTTCCTCCTGCCTTGCATTAAATTGCTCATTTGTAAAAGCCATTAGCTAGGCAGCATTTTGAATTTTTTTATAGAATAAAAAATGCAGCCTGCTGTTCCCTCTGTTTGTGACAACTTTACTCTCATTCTTAATGATGGAACAGCAGCAGCACATGTATTGAGTCCTTACCACCTGCAAGGCAGAGCTCTAAGTCCTTTACCTATAGAAGGGCTTCATAGTGATCTCTCCTGAAGCTAGAAATATTATCCCAGGATTACAGAGGAAAACATGAAGGTAAAGAGAAATAAGTTATTTGCTCAACGTCACTAAGGAAGTAGTGAAAGAGTCCAGATTGATACCAGAAAGTCCAACTTCAAAGACTATGCTATTTTCCACCACTCCAAATACCTACTCACCCTTCAGTACCTGTTCAGATGTCACTGTCTCTATGGAGGAAGAGTTAGTCTTCACTCTTTTATTTTCTCAGCACAGATTCAATTCTCCTAATGAATTAGCACATCATAGTAGAACTGTGCCTATTTTTATGTGACTTCCCTTTTTCTAGTCTATAAAAGAATCAAGGGCATGAGCTAGAGGTTAATTACTTTTGGATTCCTAATACAGAGAACATAACTTCTAGCAATTATTTAACAAACATACTTTGATGTAATAAATATGTATATTTAAGCATTTTTTTCTTTTTAACACATTTTTTCTTTTTTTTTAATTTATTTTTATTTACTTATGCATACAAGAACTGGGGGGAGGCCAGAGGTACGGGGAGTGAGAAGATTCACCAGAGACAGTGGGGAACAGAACAGGCAGATCTACTGAAATTCACTGCTGAGGGGAGCAGTGAGCAAGACAGGAGAGGTCTGCTGTGCCATGGGGGAAGCTCCCTGGCCGGGGATTGAACTCATGCTGTAGTGGCTAGTGATAGCTTGGTATGTTGAGACTTTAATCCCTTTGCCACCAGGGAGGCTCCACATTACTTTTTCATTTCAGCTCTTACTTCTGTCCTTCAAGTCTTCATAAAGGCAAAATTAGCTATTCTTCACACATTCATAGGAACATTTTGAGCAATTTTAATAGTTTACAGGAAAAATCTTATTTTAAATATATGTTAAAACTATGGCTGGCTTGCTAATATGACTTATCTCTCCAAATGAAGATTTCCAAAGGAAGATATTTCTGATTTATCACAAAAGCCAATCAAACACATAATTTGACGTGCAAGATTTCTTTATAAATAGGTGGTCAAAAATGCATTTTTCTGCAAAATTTTTATTTCAGAGCTAGCCACAGAAATATCCTATAGTTCTGTAGACACTCAGACCAGTAATTGGACTTAAAATGTGCTCAAGTTTTCATCACTAACCTGTTCTTTAAATAGAGACAATACAGTGAAATAACAACCAACATTACAATTATTGAATAGGAACAACTATGCATACTGCTAAACGCTTTCAATTAAAATAGTCCATTTTCCCTGAACTACCAGTGACCATGGCCACTTCATTTGTGTAGGTATGACTTTGCCAAAATAAGCTAAACATTAGGATCTGTCTTTTCAGAGTCTGATCATCACTATTTCTAGAAAGGGACATCTCCCTGTCTTTGCTTTTACAAAACAGCATTGGCCACCAAAGTTCTATGGTTGTCACATCAGCGATGAATCTGATATAAAAAAAGAGCAGCACTAACAAAAACCACAACAGAGACACAAACCAATATGGATGCCAATTTCAGCCAAACCTAGACATAGTAACAAACCTCTACCACGAAGGAAATAAGTGTGGTCCATGATAGAGAAGGCTGGTTTTTCTACTAGCAGGTTGGTGATCTTCTGACTTGAGCATAAACTTGTGTTCCCCTTTCTGTGTTCACAGACCATGGCCCCAGAAACACTTTACTGCTTGAAATGGAACCTTCCTAAAGGATGGCACTAATCCAGCCAGCCCCTCTTAATAGCTCCCTAGGTCCTCCAGAATATAATTCTCATTTCTGAAGTTCTAATATATCACATACTTGAAACAATTGGACCATATTACTTTGCTATAGCAAGTGTTCCTCTCCTCTGGGCCTTTACTGACATTATACTTTCTGCTGGAATTCCCCTATCTCATCTCTGCATCTTTGTTTTTTTTTAATAAATATATTTTTATTGCTATTTATATCTTTTACATTTTGTATTCCCCCTGGGTAGCCCACCACCAATTCACCTGTGATCCATCTCTATGGTCCCTTGCGTCCTTTTCTACTCCATTTTGTGCTGTTATCCTACCCCCCCACCCCCGCCCGAGTGTCTCTCTCCTATTTGGTTTCCCTATAGTCCTGTTATGGGTGAAACCATTCGATATTTTTCTCTTTCTTTCTGGCTTGTTTTGCTGAGTATGATCCCCTCTAATTCCATCCATGTCGCTGCAAATTGCATATGTTTATCTTCTTTGAATGCTGAATAGTATTCCTTTGTGTATATGTACCACATCTTCTTGATCCAATCATCTATTCTTGGACATCTGGGTTGCTTCCATACCTCTGCTATTGTGAACATTGCTGCAATGAACATACGGGTGCACGTATCCTTTTGGATTAGTGTTTTTGTGTCACCACGACCAAGTGGGATTTATCCCAGGGACACAAGGATGGTTCAACATCCGAAAATCAATCAATGTAATCCAACACATCAACAGAAAGAAAAATAAAGACCATATGATCATATCAATAGATGCTGAGAAAGCATTTGACAAAGTGCAATATCCATTTATGATAAAAGCCCTTGAAATCCTTGGTATAGAAGGAACATACCTCAACATAATAAAAGCCATATACGACAAACCCACAGCCAACATTATCCTCAACGGCGAGAAGCTAAAGGCCTTTCCACTAAGATCAGGAACAAGGCAAGGATGTCCACTCTCACCATTAATTTTCAATATAATACTGGAAGTCCTCACCAGACCAATAAGACAAGAGAAAGATAGTCAAAGAATCCAAATAGGAAAAGAAGAAATTAAACTGTCTCTGTTTGCAGACGATATGATAATATATATACAAAACCCTAAAAACTCCATAGAAAAACTACTCAAAATTATAGACCAGTTCAGTAAAGTAGCAAGATACAAAATCGATGCACAAAAATCAGTAGCCTTCCTATATGCAAACACCCAATCTGAAGAAGAAGAAATTAAGAAATCCATCCCCTTCAAAATCGAAACCAAAAAAATCAAATATCTGGGAATAAATCTAACAAAAGACGTAAAAGACTTATACAAAGAAAACTACAAAAGACTGTTGAAAGAAATACAAGAAGACACAAGAAAATGGAAAGACATCCCCTGCTCATGGATTGGAAGGATTAACATTATCAAAATGGCAATCCTCCCCAAAGCAATTTACAGATTCAATGCTATCCCAATAAAAATCTCAATGACATTCTTCAAAGAAATAGATCGACTACTGATGAAATTCATATGGAAGCACAAAAACCCTCACATAGCTAAAGCCCTTCTGACTAAAAAGAAAGAAAATGGAGGAATTTCACTCCCTGATTTCAAACTATACTACAAAGCCATAATAACTAAACAGCATGGTACTGGAACAAAAACAGACACAAAGACCAATGGAACCGAATACCCAGAATTAAAGCTGCATATCTATGAACAACTAATCTTTGACAAAGGAACAAAGAAAATGCAGTGGAACAAGGACAGTCTATTTAATAAATGGTGCTGGGAAAACTGGACAGCCACATGCAAAAAAATGAAGCTAGACTACTGCCTCACACCCTGCACAAAAACCAACTCAAGATGGACAAAAGACCTAGATGTAAGACCTGAAAACCATAACATTTATAAAACAAAATATAGGTGAAACTCTACACGACATACAACTCAGCAAAATCTTTAAAGACACATCCCCCAAAGCGAAGGAAGTGAAGGACAAGATAAACAGGTGGGATTACATCAAAATAAAAAGCTTCTGTACAGCAAAAGAGACATTAACCAAAACAGACACCCTACCAACTGGGTAAAGATCTTTGCACACAATTCATCTCTGCATCTTTGTATCTCATCCATCAAGCCTTCCCCAGATCCACCTTTGCATCTTCTCTGATCTCATGTAGCTCAAGCCTCTCTCAAGGCTGTTTGCCATCTTCAATATGAATCCTTCACTGGTACACTTTCTGTTCCCTACCAGATTGAAAACCCTCCAAAGGCAAGACTGGGACTTGTTTGTTTTTATATTCCACACAATGTTGTGTGCTTAAGAGTTTGCAAATAATTTGGTTTTGTTTTACTGGTCTGTGGGCATCAATTTATATATTTGTTTATCTTGGATCAAGCTTCCCCCTGTTAGATGATTAGCCGATTCCAAGAAGGAACAGGTTACTTGGCCAATTATGTGTTCAAGTATCCTCTGTTTCCATTGGGAGCTTACTAAGGAAATGCTTATTAACACATAAAAATTATCAAGTTACTATTTCACCTCCCTGGTGGTGCAGGGGTTAAGTCTCAGTGCTATCAAGTTATCTGCAGCATGAGTTCAATCCCCAGCCAGGGAACTAACCCACATGGCACAGCAGGCCTCTCCTGTCTTGCTCACTGCTCCCCTCAGCAGTATATATCAGTCAGTCTGCCTATTCTGCTCCCCAGTCTGTCTCTGGTGAATCCTCTCACTCCCCGCACCTCTGGCCTACACCCCAGTTCTTGTATGCATAAATAAATCTTCAAAAAAATTACCACGTTACTAATATTTATCTAGTGCCCACTATGAGCAGAATATTTTGCTAGGAACTATGCAGTGACACGATCATGTGGCTTTACCAAGGACCTACAAAGCAGTATGTTTATTATACATGATGCTTTAAAGACAATTTCTCTAAACCTTTCAATGGTCCTGTAATTTTTACGCTTCCTACTTTACTGAGCTTAATACTGATACTTGTAAAATTTCAGTGATTTGCTCAGAACCACATAGGTAATAGTATCAGAATTCCAGTGAATTTCCAAAGTCCATCTGGACAATTTTTTTTGAGTGGTTACTATTACTACCAGTAAATTTAGAAATACTTGTATTAATGTTTCAGTTGTTTAAAGACAAGTTTAAGGAAGTTGAAAATACATCTCATTTTAGGAAGAATGCATCTGGATTCACATAAACTTTAAGAATCATACATGAAAACTAGTAATAACAACAAGTGATATGGTCTCTTTTCAACATGCATTTTGGAGCTTGGAAGAAAGAATAACTCACCCTGCCTGGGGTGTTATGACAGATTGACAATTGGTGTGAACTTAGCTAGGTCAGAGAGGAGAGAAGGAGAATATGGAAAGGCATGGCATCTAGAAAGATGGGCAGAGTAGCAAAGAGAGCAGTGGGAGCCCAGAAAGCAGTTTGAACAAGAACTCTGAGCTTCATCCCATAGGTACAGTTTTCAAATATGCAACTTAACAGACTCTCTGGAAAAGAGGACTTTGGAAAAGTATGGGTCTTCTTCAGGAGTCAAAGCGAACATTATGATAGTGTAGCATGGAGTCTTCTGAATCCCACAGTAAAAAGCCAACAGAAAGGACCAAAACAATCCTTTGAAGTCTGCTTAATGTAAGATTTTGCTTTCTTTATAAAATAAAAATCACAGAATTATTGTTTGGAACACCTCTTGGGAAAAGTTAGTACAGGTAATGGAAACCAACTGAGAATTTTAAGCGGGAGAGCAACATAAGGATTGCGTCTTAGAATAGTTATTTCAGCAGTGATGTGAACGATGACTAGAAAGTAAACAAGGCAAGAGATGGCTTGAATTATAAGCTATGGCACGAATATCTAGCATCATGTCTGGAACCGAATAGATCCTAATTCATGTTTATCAGAGTGAAGTCTGCTATTTTACACAATTACCCCTCCCATGCCCATAGAGGATAAGAAAGTACCTTTCCAAAGTCTGTAAGCACCTGAAACTGTTTTGGGGAAAAGTAGATATATGGAGATGGGGCCCATTCATCAAGGCTGGGCTGAGTCATCAAACAGTCCTGGTAGCCTACTTCTTCCTAGATCCCTCTGGAGAAATCTTGAGGAATCAGCTTTGGGTCCATTTCTCTACCATTCTGAATTTCTGCTCTAGAATATGGGCTCTTAAAAACCTAAAAAACCCCACACTGCAGGACACTTCTAGGCACTGGCTGGTCCCTTGACTGGCTGCAAAGCCTCTGCCAGGTGGGGGGAGAGAACATTCATCTGCCTACTTCGGGAAGGTGCATTTTTTAAGCAGAAGTCACTGTACTGGGCTTTTCCCTTCATCTTTCAGTGGATCAATTAATCCCTGTACCATCACCTTGAGGAAGGAGGCTTTACCAGCATTTCATGGATAAGGAAACACGTTCCCAGGTCAGCTTCCTGGTCTCATTCAACCCTCACTACAATCCTGTAAGACACATTTCTTTACCTCCATTTTTCATAAAGAAGGACATTAAATCTGGAGAAAGGCAGAGCCAGGATTCAAATCCAGGTTTTTTCCAAAAGGTTATGGTTTTCATTGACTGCTTCTCTACCTGGTCCCCTTTGAATAATAAAAACTTGGGCAATCATCTATTTAAATTTTAAAATTACTTTGTGGATTTCATTTAAATGTATCTGCAGGAAGGAGCGCTATCTCTAGATGTTTGAATCTTCAAGTACAAGTGTTCTCTCCCCTTCTCTCCTTTGCTCCATATACTTTCTTTCCCTAACTGAGAACTTTGTGAGTGAACAGAGCAAGCAAGGGACTGGCACAGACAGCACTGCTTTAGAGCCAATGTCTTCCTAAAGGATGCCCCATGGCCTGGCCGCCATCTTGCTTGGGGGCTGCCAGGGTCCTCTGAAATTAAATGCACATGAAGGTGCAGTCACAAGAGTTGCTTGCCACACACAGCAGGGTTGAGCAGTGGACAGCTTTTGAAAGGTACATAGAGAAGTTAAGTTTGGCCAAGAACATAGTGCTTAGCACATGATAGATATTTGATGAATGTTGACTAAGTTGAATTTAATGATTTTATATATTGAGGAAGTTTCCTCTAGTTGGGAATAGCGATAGCTATATGCCATTATGCAATAACACAGGCAAAACTTGAGATTCTATCTCAGTCATTCAAAACCATGGTGCAATCATTAATAATAACTGTAAAATAAATGGCTACATGTGATAAGGCTTGCTTCAGCGTTATTAATTCACCCTTCCCCAAGAGGAAGTCTGTATTGCAAACTGACAGTGAGATATGGCACCTAAATAGACTGTATTGCCATGCCACAGTAAATATTAATTCACATTATTTGACAATTTTTCGGGAATGGCCTTGCAAAGTCAACACCAAGGGAAAATGATGTGAAATTGTGTTCAAAGAAATTTAACTTAGCTGGATCTGTCTCATTGAATGTTTATAGGGATAGTGTTATTATCTGAGTGATTACACAATGATGACAGTATTTCTATGAAGATGATGGGAGTTAAAATGACATGGATTTCGCTTTGCATTTTATTCACAATGACATTTATGTTTCCCTTGAGCATGAGATTTTCAAACTAACAACATGCCAT
This sequence comes from Scalopus aquaticus, assembly GCA_004024925.1. Lineage (NCBI taxonomy): Eukaryota > Metazoa > Chordata > Mammalia > Eulipotyphla > Talpidae > Scalopus > Scalopus aquaticus. The sequence continues at coordinate 18,890 of PVIJ01010073.1, read as the reverse complement.
GCCCTAAGTCAGGTACTGGGGTGCAAAAAAGGCGGCGGGGGTGGGGGGGAAGATATGTGCCTCCGAGGGTACCTGGTTGAATGAGTGATGGCTGTAACAGAAACAAGAGCAAGGGTCTAGTGGAGGACAATGAAAGAGACTTCTGCCTGCAAGGCGCACTTGGTTCTTGTCTGGAAGGATGAGAAAGAGTACCCTAATGAAGGGGTGTGCAGGGGTAAAAGGTATTCCAGGTCAAGACTGACCACGAGGAAGACCAAACAAAACCATGTACAGAGAGCAATAAATAGATGCTAGAGCTCTAGGCAATCATGATTGAGTGGCAATACATACGATGGAAGGGCAGGTCGAGGTCAGAATACAAAGAATCTTTTATGACAGACTAAACGAGGTACAAGTAGGTTAAGAATTACGCTGTGGATCTCACAGGTGGTAGATTGGAGTCAAGTCCAGATCTAGGGGACTTGGAAGCCGTGTTCTGTCTTATACACATCATTTCCAGATTAAAGGTGGAGTTGGTGATGCTGCCATTCAGAGGCAAAAATTCATCCTACGCTTCTTATCTGACTTACATCCCTACTGAAGGAGAGGGAAGAAAGAACTTTGACAAAGAGCATGTTCTGCTCAGCATTCTCCATGTTTCACACTAACTTACTCAAAGACTTCAGTTTGATTTCATCTGCCATGGCCCAGGCCAATGACTACCAGGGCTTAGCTTTACCACCTGCCATTGAGACTCAGCCATAACCTTGTCCTATCCTGTGTGTACAAGATTACAGGAGGAATATAGGGAAACCAAACAAGGAGTCAGGAATAAAAGACAAAACTAGCAGGCAAACTATAAACTGGAGACTTACAGCAGGGGAGAGGGAGAGAGAGGGATCAAAACAGGGGAGGGAAGAGCACAAGAGACTATGGTGACAGTGCACAGGTGACTTGGTGGTGGGAATTTTATGGGTACTACATCTGAGAGAAGAAATCAAGCATTTTACAAAAAGGAACAATGATGTAAAAATATATATAAATAAATATGCTAAACAAACAACAAGAAAAAAGATTCACAGGGGCACCTTCCTCGTAAGGGCAGCTTGATAAGGATGTTAAGATGCACCTGCAGCTGTTCCCTGGCTCCCGATATGGTAATGACAGCTGTCCCAGGCTAGTGCAACCCAACAGGAAACATGGGCGTGAAGGCCAACACTCCAAATGACTCACACCCCAGCTAACCCAGCATCCTCCCAGAACAGAGGAGCCCAGGCAGTACTCCTCCCAGGAGGACAATCTGCCTTCCAGATTGTCCAACCCACAGAGAGAATCAGATGAACTCCGCCACTCAACATTCACAGGGGTCACACCATCTCTACCTCTCAGACTTCCCACTGAGTTACCCAAGCTCTGCCCGGGCCACCACTGAGCTCCTCCTGAATTGCTTGCTCCAGACCATGGTCTGCCATTGCTCTATCACAACTGGAGCGGGCAAGAGCTGGCAAGATGACTCAGTGCCCTCACACTGGAAACATGGAGTGAGATTTCTCTGCTGGGGACCATCACTATTCTCTAGTCAGGGGAAGCACACCCGAGAGCGTGTCTAAGGAGAAGAGCCTGCACCACACATGATAGGCATGCGGGAATACATTTACGAGGGAGGAATCTGGAGGCTCAGCGAAATGAAGGCATCTCTAGCGTTCTTCCCCAACAGCTCTTTGGCTCATGCACAGCAAAACTCTGTTCCCCCCACATCCTTCCTTTCTGTGTTGCTTCACAGTTAAAGTGCCAAAGGCCCGGCCCACGCAATGACCCACAGAAGCGGCAGTCTCCTGTGGGAGCATCATCCTCTCTTAGTCTGCTGTGAGCCTAGGTCATTTTAATTTCACTTTCTTTCACATGAAAATAAAGGTAGCTGGGCTGAACACTGCTATACTGAGAGTTACTAAAAACCTCTAACATAGTGATTCTGAGGAAAGATAACCACACTGCCAAGTACACAGGACAATGTGACTCTAGGGTGACTCTTACATGGAGCTCTGCCCCCCATAGCGCCTTGGTGACATCCAGCCCTCAACTGCTCGCCTGCATGGGCATGGAAGTGCAGGGACTTGGACATGAGCACTGAGTCTTTTGAGGGTAAAATGTGGCTATAGGCCAGAAGTGGTGCCAAGCAAAAGATGTTAGGAGAACTCTCTGTGCTCTGGGCTTTTCTGGCTTTCCCCAGAGACCATGGCACAGTGCTGAGCCGGGAAAGGAAGAGCACTCTTGGACAGGATCCTCCCTGTGCCTGGAAGGCCACGTCATTCTGCGGCTGTCATGAGTAAAGACATGTGCTGAAATGGTACAGGCCTCAGTGTCACGCTCCTGTCCCAGGGCAACCCATCCGCAGGGGCTGAGGAGAGCAGGGTAGAGCTCTCGAATAAGGAAAAGCCAAGCTGGCATTCTTAGAAAGGCATCTTCCAGGTCACTGGCCATGATGAGTCATTTCTTGTTCTCTGCCTGTTCCGCAACCTCTCACACCTGCACTCACCCAGCACCCCACTCTGAGGTGTTTCTTGGGGAGAAATGTGATTTTGCTTTTCTCTGCTCCCAGGACTTTTCTGCTGCTCCACTTCACTGACCCTTTCAGCTAGTTGCACTCCCTTAAACCACTTCCTGGAGATGAAATGTTTTACTGCTTAGATAAACATTTGATTAAAAATCTTTGTGCTGGGATCTTAAAAAACAAAAGTGAGGATAGCATGAAAGAAAGGTGCTCAGGAAAACAGAATGAAGTCAAGGAGCCAACATGTCAGTGAAAAAGAAGCACATGGATGTTTGAGGGGAATTTAGGAAGATATGGGCAGGAAGCTCACATTTAAAAAAATATTTGAAATATAAGCATGGGGAAAAAAGCCTAATTTTGATATTGGGCAATTTAGGGAGGGAAAACCTATATGCCAAAGAGAGTCTCTGCCTAAAAAATAATAGGATCACAAACAGGGAAGGAAGGAGTCTGAGCTCTTGATTGAGGGAAGGGCAGTGTTGAAGGGCTGTCCTCCTCTGATTCATTAGGAAACAGAGATGCTCCATGGAAAATCCAGCTTTCAGCCTCACATGCCATCCTACGTGGGCAGAATCACCAATAACCCTTTATAGAAATTGTGTTGAGAACACAAATCAAGATCTATTTCTGGGAAAGAGCAAAGACGAATGAAAGTATTGATGAAGCTCCCCAAAGGAGGAGTCGAGCCATCCACCATCCTTCAGAGGAGCACACTCCCTGGTAAGCATGCCAGTGTCTGCGCAGAGCCCTTCTTATGCTTGGCTGATCTTTCCAGAACAACCATAAAATGACAGGGCATCCAATGGCCTGTCAGAAGTTAGTTCAGCATGCAATTCTAACCATCCAACTAGATCCAGGTCTGAATTATGCAGAATCACAACCTGGTTGAACCTTCAAGAGGGAGGTTTTAAAAACACAGTTATCTCGATGTGCATCTAATGGCAAAGCTGCACCATTTGCAGCTCATCAACCACCACAGGATGCACTCATGATGAAGAGTGCGGAAGGAGAGGAGGAAGCTAAGAGATCTGGAGAGAGAAGCTAGAAAAAGGATGAGGAAGGTATGAGGAATATGAGGAATAACTGCATAATGCAAATAATGGCAAGATGATGCCATGTCCAGAATCATACCTTCTTTACATCTCTGCAAGAAATCACTTCCTTGATTTCAACAAGTGTTGAAGTGAAACTCACACCTCTATGTCACCCTTTGCTTTATAGGCATGGAGCATACAACATAAGGATATTAAAACACTTTAGGATGTACTAAGCAACAAAAACACTTTCCATTAGCCTCTGAGCAGCATCGTCCCTGTGACCTTTATGTTTTCTAGGACTTCCCACACTCCTTTACAGTCTTTCTCTCTTAAGACATAGATGTTCACAAAGGTACACATTACTCCCTGAACTCAGTTCTAAAGATACGAGAAGAAAGTGTTTATTTTATTAAATAATAAAACCTCCAATTTTATTTTGCTCTAGTCTGCTTTTTTTTTTCTCTCCAGTTCTAGTTCTAGCTGGAGATATCAGGCCTTTTACTTTCAGAGCAGGGTCCAAGTCTACTTTTTCACACCTTACCTTTGATGCCCGGAAAGAGAAGGCTGTGGACTTGGTGTCTGATTTTCCCCGGTCCTGCAGTATAAGCCCTTGGTCCTCTGTCAAGGCGAGGTAGTGGCCTGTGGTGAGGTGCCGGAGTCGGAAGGCCTGGCCCCATCTGATGTTACTGCCACTCCAGCTGGGGAGATGAAGCAGACAAGACATTCTATTTATACAAAAGCAAGTCTTCTAAATATCAGTCTTGTGCTTTTTCACACATGCTAGCAGACACAATCCTTCTGGGGTTCATCCCGTAAAGGACAAAGCACCAGTGTCCTGGCTTGCTTGAGGGTTTTGGGTCTTCCTACACCTTCGACAGTGCCCTCTTCTGACCTAAAATACCAACACACAAAATGATCCTGGAGCCAACAGCCTAATGTAACTGGAAGTCCCAGCCTTCTAGTTTTTCCTTCACTCCACTGAAGCATCTTGAAAAAAAAAATCACAAAAAGAATGTGAAATTTGCCTATTAAGGGAAGTTCATTTTGGAAAATCAAAGCCTTTCTACATGGACTATCTGAATCCAAATATATTACTGCCACAAAGAATCCCATTTTAAAGAGAAATAGTAAAAACATTTTTGCAGTTTACAATTGCTAGAGAGAGGCAGATAAGAAACAAGCCTAATAAATAAATACTGTGGTATGTGAAAAGGTGATAATTTCTGTGGGAAAAAAATCAGGATAAGATGACTGAAATAAGGTCTATGTTGAATGGCAACCTTTTTATGGTCTTGCATCAAAGACTGGCATTCAATAAAAGTTATGGTGTTACAGGAACAATTATCCAATAAATATCTGTAAGTCATTTTTCTTTTAAATTAGAAAAAATGATTAAGAGAAGTATGTATCCAGTTTTAAAATGACTCTTAATGCTTTGGAGTAGCAAAGAATACAAGTAACATTCACAGAAGATAAATTTCTCAGGTTCAGGTCTCTGGGGGAAATAGACAACCACAACAGTATGTACACGCCTGCTTTGACTTTTTTTCAGAAAGTCCATTGAGCAGGACCCAAGCCTAGCCTACTGTAGCAATTTTAATAGGGCTTGAAAGAGAAGCAAATTCCTTGAGCCAGTCACCAAGTTTCTGATTGAAAGAATACTGGTACTGCTTTCAGGAGCAGATATTTTCAGAATTTCTCAGTAAAAGTTTGAATATGCTTCTGTATATGGGGTGGGGGAGGGAGTTCTAATTATTTCCTTTTGCTAATTCCCTTATAAAAGACTTGTACTCTATATATGCGGCCTGGGAGAGACAGAGCAGAAGGCAGAGAAGAAAACCAAAGGTGGAAAGGCATGACCCCCTCTTCCCTATCCCAAGCAGCCTAGCTCTTGTGCTCTTTCAGCACAATAAAAACCAAGAATTTAACTGGATGTCCTTTCCAGAGACTGACATTTAGAGACCCGGCATCTCATGCAGGCATGTGGCTCCCCAGTCTCCATCTCCTGTTCCTTCCTTCAGGGGTAAGACTGTTTCTGAGACATTCTGGCAAACACCGCTCCTTCACAGCTACACTTTCAGGGATGTTTTAATCACGCCTACCTCATGCCACCACAGTGAACACTCTTAGCATTTATTGTTAATTTCTACTGCAGCCAACAAGACTACTGAGAGGAGGGACACTTTTCCTGAATTCCTAGGAATATGCTTAAGGAAACAAATGGAAAACCTCTGAGGGCTTTCCATCACATCTGTGCTTGCCTTTTATAACTTAGCCACTGCAAGGACAGCAGAGCCCAGAGCAGGGTTCAGGTTCACAGTAGAAGTCTTGGAAATTGAGTGTGTGTGTGTGTGTGTGTGTGTGTGTGTGTGTGTGTGTGTGTGTGTGTGTGTGTATTATTCTTTTTTATTATTTATATGCCTTTATTCACATTTTTACTCACAAAAATCAGAATTGCTTTAAATTTACATGTTGATTTAAGAAGGATTGGCTTTTTTCCTATTTTTTGATATGTATTTCTATATATATATTTCACATCACTATTCATTTGGGAGGGAAAGGGATTAAAACAGGGGCAGGAAGAGCACAAGAGACTATTTTTTTTTTGAAAAACAGTCTGGGCCAAGGAATTTTTGAGGTTCTGCCAGGTGATGTGTAACAAATGAAATATTTAAGAGAATGGAGTGTACTAAAAAGAAAATCATCTTGACGAGAGCACCATCCAACCCTCCATTACCTTATCCGAAGGGGTTCCACTCTCCACAGAGATCTGGCTCGTGTCCCAGCTCCCCCAGCTTCATAGAATATCCTCCTGTGAGCAGAGTTGGAGATTAGTGCCTCTGTGCGTGACACTGATCAGCACTGGGAAGGGAACAGCTCCCTACAGAGGCTGCTCAGACCCTGCTGCTTTTCTATGCTCTCATGGAGTCAGCAAAATGAAAGGCAAGAGTCAGAGGGAGTCACAATTTCCCAGTCTCTACCTTGAGGGCGGCAGTTACTAAAGAGAAGGGAACTAATTGCTCATCACATAGAGTTCAAGGACACCCTTGGAACATCAGGCTTACAATGTAAAGGACCATCTCATTCCCACATCAGGAGTCAAAACAGCCATTCACATACCACTAGACCAGCAACTGACAGTGTCAATGACTCCAGGTTAAGCTCCTTGATGAAGTCTTACATCTTTTAAAAATGTACTGGGGATACAGTGTGAATTCGCTTCTATTGTCCTAGCAAGTTAGAAACAAAACTATAGGCTCAGTTTCAGTGTTAATGATTTTATTACTGCAACTTTGCCTCCTTTCCTGCATTAAGGATTGTCTGTTTAATAGGTTTGTAATTTTTCTATTCATCTATCCATATTTTAAAAGGAGAGGTCTATTAGGAAAAGGAGAAAAAGAGAGTAACCTGCATAGTCACAGGCAGGCAGAAAAGCTATTAAGTGTATTTAAATAAAATATTTACCATGGAATAATTTTAGATTTATAAAAAATAGTTGCAAAGACAGAGCTCCCATACAGTCTCACTCAGTTTCCCCCAGGGTTATCTAACTATAGGACAATTGTCAAAACTAAGAAACCAACATTGGTATGTCATTACTAATTGAAACCGAGACTCTAATTGAATCACATCATCTTTTCCCCATTATTTTTGCTCCCGGTTCCAGGATCCAGTGCAGGAAACCACATTCCATTGAGTTGTCGTGTCTCCCCTGTTACCACTTCTCTGTCTTTTTGTTTTTCACGATTCTGACCATTTTGAAGAGTCTGGCCACGTGTTCTGTGAAACATTGTTTGTGGGTCTGCTAAACTTAAGCAGCCTGTTTGACTACCAATTGTTATCTATAGTTCTGCATTCCTATACAATGTCAGAGCTGCCCAATTTATTAAGTCATAGCAAAACCTTACAAGGTGCCTTTCAATATCAACCAGAAACAGAAAACTGGATCACTCTGGGAAGGTTATGCATCTCGAGGTATGACTGGGAAAGCCCAGGGGGCTGACGACGGGTGCATAAAACATACTCCTGACTTATGCATCACGAGGTATGACCAGGAACGCTTGGGGGACTGAGGACCGGTGCATGACAAGAGACCCCAGAAGCTGATCAGTGGAAAGCCTTGTTGATAAGATTAAAACCATACCGGAGGGTCTGGGGTATAATTTTGATTACAACATTTGGTGGCCAAACAGATAAGAATTATCTGGTCAGCAGACTCATGCCCCCCAAAGCCCCTAATGACAAGAACACATTCTTTAGTTTTACCCATTTTTTTGTCCTTGTCCTCCAGACCTCTGTAACTGATGGTGCGTGATAATTTTGAAAATAAAAAGGTCAGGATCTCGCTCATTGAGCAGCATCCTGCATCATGTAGGCTGCTCCACGACTCCTGTGTATCAGTGTGGTGTTGCTCCCAACGCAACAATTGTTCAATTTGTGTTTGATGTTTACCTGATAATTAGCAAAATCTGTTTTTTAATCTGTACTCAAGGATCTAACGTATTGGTATCACAGATTATGAAGAATTAAATGAGCCATCCTGGTTTAAAAGCACATTTCATGAACAGTGGTCCTTGGGTACTCAGTATACTGAATTCAGACCCTTTGAGAATCCAGTGACTTTAGATCAAGACTGATCATTTAACTGCACTTAAATTCAGTAATTTAAAACCTACCTCTGCCATAGAGGATTTGTATATGTCACAACTGAATTACTCAGATTCCAGGAGGATTTTGATCTAGCTTTGGAGACAACAGATGTGAAAAGGAAATGTTTTGTTATTATTTTTTTCTTGAAATAGTATAAGTTGGTTGAAAGAATGGGCTTGGAGTAGGGCAGATCTAAGTATGAACCTGCGAACTCTGTGATCTTAGTGAGTCCCTTCAACTCTAAGCTTTCTCATTGATAAAAAGAGCCTAAGACGAGTACTTAAATCACAGAATCAATTTGAGAATATAATGTGTTTTATTGTAATACATGTGCACAAAGATGCTTGCAGGCATATAAAATCTGTGATTGTGGACTAACCCATATTTTGTTTATAGATGTTTATAAATATGCATACATTACATGAAATGGCATAGAAATGCAATAAAACATTACATTAACAGTACCTCTGGGTGGTGGGATTACTGAGACATTCTAAATTGTTTCCAAATGTACAAATTGTCAGAAAGGATGTAGCAATAACTGACAAAGGAATCTATGTGACTTTACAGCTGCAACCGCTCAGGTGTCTCTGAACCTGGGGTGGCAATGACACCACACCAACGTCATGGCCATGCTGTGCTTTCCACTGATGCTTCTCCCTCTTCAGGGAGGGTGACAAGGCTCTCTCCGTGGAGAAGGTGAGGCAGCTCACCCCGGGTCACAGGGAAGGTGTGAAGGAACTAAGATTAGAGAAATTTCTCCTTCTGACTTCTGAAGAATTCTGGAAAGTTAGTCCTTCCCACCTAGGAAATGCAGGCAGCTTGCTCAGTTTAATCTCACAAGGGTACAGAGGTTGAAACAACCTGTTCCTGTTCTTTACAACAATTACCAAGGAGAGGAGTAGAGTGGGTGGTAAGCTGAGGTGCTTTGAAAGCTTGGCTGACAGCTTAGCCTTGACTTCAATAGGTTAAATGACTTCCTCCGGGGTGCTTGACAAGCCAGAGGCAGAGCCAGGGATCAGAGCTCATAATGCTAGATTGTTGATTTAGGGTTTGCATCCTGGGGTAGCTGGCCTCTCCACACGGCCTAGCTCTCGGAATTTACAGGGAATAGAAATGATTTCCTCTGGAAGTCAGCCCCATTACAGTGGGGTCACTTGCACGCTTTAGGGACTGCTAGAATCTTTTTAGTATGTTTTGTATTTCCTATTCATTTGTACTAGATGCCCAGAATTCAGGATTCCTGGTCATCCTGCCTAGTTCTCGGGATTTACCTGATGATACAAGATAATGTTGAGGCTTATCACTCATCTCACTCAGACATCAAATAACACCAAGGCATCCGCTTTGACTGAGAGATCAGTTGATACAAAAAGCCAGGTTCCAGTATACTGAACACCTGCTTACTCACCCCAGTTAACCCCACTGCGCTTTGACAATGGCAAAGAATAAGCTTTCTAAGTTTTACCCGTGATTTTTTTTTTAAATCCAAAATACAAGTCAGATCCCCAAGAATTCTCAGCCATGGAAAGACCACCTTCACGCTTGCTTCCGTGGCATCATGCATGTTTGCTTCGGGGTGCCTGCAGGGGCTTCCTCGCCATCCATTCCACTCTCCTAGCACCTCCTTGCAAAGACAAGTTCAGCCTTACTTTTTAGTCAAGATCTTGAACCACCCAACTGAAATGCCTGCCAAATGGCAAACTACTGCAAGCAGGATAGTTTCTGCCCAGGCCACATCTAATCTGGTTTTAAACTCAAAGACAGGTGTGTGTGACTGTGTGGTGGTATGGGCAGTGGGTGTCAAAGGGCCATGTACAAGGTAAGTGTTTCACTTTTTTCCCAATTCCTATCCTGAACTGAAGAACAGGAGTGGGAAGACAGAACCAGTGAGCTCTGATGTGTTTTATCTTAGATGTAAGTAACTTTGCAAAACTCACTCACAAAACTTCAAGGCTTTCCTATGTGCAAATTTTCCCCTTACTGCAGCAGAATAAGATATCGAAGAGCCAGTATGTGAGCGATTGCATACTTTCCTATATAAAGAAAAAGAAATTCACAACTGTTCACATGACATTATACAGAGGAGGGAATTCTCAATTCGAAGGGAAATCAGGTTAGTCTACCTTCCTTACTGAGACCCAGCTGGCAGCCAGTGGACCAGTATGAGGGAGGCAGTGACTGAATCTATCAGACACTTGCCATTGGTCTGCTGTGTGTGTCCCAACACTGCTATGGGGGGACATCTGTTCCTATGAAGGGCTCTTTAGAGACGAGAGTAAGGAGGAACACTCAGAGCAATGAGAACACTTATCACCCATGGATTTTTCTAAGCTGCGCACTAATACCTTCAAGCTCACGGCTCCTGGGACACCATTAGTACCCCAGTAGGTAACAAGCTGGGGATGGAGACCAGCAGCACTGGTGTCTAGGCTCCTATATGAAATCAGCCAGCGTGGAACCTTTGGCAGGAACTTGATCTACATGATTCCTAAGTCATATGGATGTGACTCCCAGGTGTCAAATGAAGTAAGAGAAACACAGTTAACAAGGTTCTTACAGGCATGGTGTAAAAACAAATGTATTACCACCAGTGGATCAAAGTCAAAGCTGTCTTGGATTTTGGAATTGATTTTTATATAGATCAGATTTCTATCATTAAAGGTGTCAACATATGTATGCTCTATTTTGATGATAAAAGGAATTCTAAAGCCTCCTTCAGTAGATAATTAGGATGTGGGTTAGTGTCTTCCATCTCCTGGTTTTGAATTCTTCAAAAACTTTCATTAAGGGGTCAATTAGGTCAAAGAAAGCATTGCCTTCAGCAGTACCCTCTAAATATTGCCCTTGGCACCAGTCCCTGCTCAATCCAGCTCCTGCTGGATAGTGATACTTGGTTTCTCCAATTCTATTTGGTAATAAGCAAAAACAAAAACAAAAAAACATCAAATTTCACCTAAAGTACTTAATGTAAAATAGAGATAATCTGCCTTTGAAGACAATGGTGAATAGTTCGTATACATGCAGACTCCTGGAAGTGTTAAACTCATTTGCACCACAAAAATGACTGCTTCAATCTACAATTAATGTGACCCAAAACTCCAAGAGTAACCAAAGAAAGTGAAGATGTTGGGAAGCAACATAGAACTGATTGCCTAAGTGCAGCAGGTATGAAGAGCTCTTCCTGGGAGCAAACACCAAGGTGCTGCTGCTCCTGTTTTACAAATGGTACCCTATGACTAGATGGAGGATTGTCAACTGAACAACACTTAAGAGAATTAATCTGTGGCCATACCCAAAGGCAAACTCTTTGGTTTGAGACACCTGAGACTGGAGACAGAAGAAGGATAAATCTACAGGCTTACCTGTGCTGAGAGTCATTCTGGTCTGTAGACAGTATCGTCAAACATTCATCATGACCATGGAAAAGACGTACTACGTGCCCACCAAGTAGGAATCCTAGGAGAGAATTACATCCTAGTGTGAATTGATGGGACATTTAATACAGAGTATAATGTTTACAAAGAGGACATTCATGTAAGTCTCAATCAATTGTAGAAAACACCAAGAGAGAAACATTTGGGCAATGAAAGTTTCCATGAATCTGGTCCCAGTCAGGGAAAAAATCAAAACAACTCTAAAATTGAAAATTAAATAGAGCTTCAGAGATGAGTAAGTCTAAGATCAAAAAGGAAAGGTGAAAACTGTGTCAGTTCAGATCATTAAAAACCAAAAGGGAAATTAAGTTACTAATGTTAGGAAGCTGAGGATTTTCCAATTGCTAAGCATGTAAACATATCCAAGACAATCCTGGATAAGCACTTATGCCCTTGATGTGTATACCTTGTGGCAAAATCCAAATCAAATTACAGTCATGGGAAAGCAAGCAGGTGCTGGAAAGAGGGATAATACCCTGTTACGAAGGGCTGTCTGGGGAGAAGCTAACTTGCAGGTGCATTTAGCAAATAAAGAGTAAACTTGGACACTCAAACTACAGCACAAAGGGAGAGCAGAATCCAGTATTCCTTAGAGTACAGGGATGAATGTCACTATGGACAAACACTCAGCTTTCAGGATGAGGAAGAACTCAGAATGAGAAAAAGGAATCTCAACAGCCTAGGAGTTTAGAGATGGATAGGAAACAACTTCAAGGACACGGTGACCAATTAATTTTCAAATTAAATCTGAGCTTGATTCAAAAAACCAAGTAGCTGAAGAGGGGCCCCAATCTGAGCTTTACTATGCATAAAGAAGTGGACTTGGTTATCCCTTTGAATTAAAAAATTCTCTAGGCTACTCTGTTCTCTGGAGACATAGGGACTTAGTGTTCAATGTCTGTATCAAGGTTTTAAAAAAATCACATAAATAGATCACCTTAGGGACTGTCTAAAGATTTTGGGTATGGGATTAAAACAGTAAGAAAGGTAAGTGATGCAAAAGGACAAAAGGATATTATCAGTGCATCTTGTACAGCAACAGTTTGATACTCCTACTCTATTTTTTTGTATCCAGTCAAGTTTTTCTTAAATGTCCTTCAAGTAATCAAAAGACTTCTTCCAATTTTTCTCTATCTTATTGTATTAATATTGCCAGTTCTTTGCTTTTTGCTTTAAAGCAATTCATGATATACTGTAGGGGAATTCCAAACAGCCCATTTATTTAGAAAATTAAAACCTCCCAGGACCATGTTCTTGATTAAACTCTCAATCATCTCACGAGTGTGAGGACATGCCCCATTTGGAGTCCATCATTTATAGTCCTCAGGTTCCTCCAAATCAATATTCTGCTCATACAGAGAGAACCACCAAGTGCTGGAGCATCACACTTCTCTTAGTTGAAATCTATCAGGGCAATCGTCAGGAGAGCAGGGTCAGGAGGAGGGTCACTTACACGCTCCCCGGGGCTGAAGTGGGTTTCTCACCAGTGACCGCTGAAAGAGTACTTTGTACAAGGCTAGAGGACTCCAGTGATGAGCTCTCTGCGGTATTTTGAGGACACTCAACATTTCTGTAAGGACCATTTTGATGTGATTTGCAAACACTCCTTAATTAGCCTCCATAAGCTCACTGTTGGGACTGGGAAATAAATTTATTTTTAGGGTGAAAAGGAACAATTTAACACTGAAAAGACTCAGTCAAATCTTCCTTGAAGGAAATTTATATCCACTGTTTCTTTATTCCTGATGAAAAGGGAATAATTGACAATAGACTCAGAGTGGTGATAGGTTTTGCATAAAAGAAGAGAACTACACATATCCTGCTTTCTAAAAAAGCCTTCTACAAGTTGTTGAAAGAGTGGAAAATCTAATTTTTCAGTTTAGCTAGGATGCCTGCTGAACTGGGGTATCAATCAGACTTTCAGCTTTTCCCTCCAATTTCAAATATCCTATCATAGAATGACATCCACAGTGTGAAACTACTAGGCCCAGGATTAAAAATAGGGTAAAAGCCTGTGACATGAGTATTTAAAAAAATTCTGATCTTGCTATCAAGTGCTAGACCAGAATGTGATAACCCCTAGGTCATTGATGCTTGATTATTCTGTTCAGCTGTGAGACTACCTGCGTGTCAGAGAAGGTCAGTATATTTATTATAAAACTTACAAGGAGCATTGACTTTGCCTGCCTCCAAGGAATAGGATATGTTGAACAAGATCTGATGATCTTACATCAAAGGAAAATACACTGAGAAAATTTCATTTATTAGTTTTAAATGAACTTCCATAAATAAAAGTAAAAACTAATAGCCAAATATATTTTAATAGAGAGGAAGTTCTTCTCCCACCAGTATAGAGAGATGCATCAAGGAGAAACACGAACAATAACGCTTTCTTGCCAATGACCTCTTCCAAACCTGAAGATGCTGAGGCCTGAACACTTGTAACCCACAATCACACAAAAAAGGCAAAGTCAGTGGAAGAGAGCAGGTGCACGTCCAATTCCTGAATGCAGGTAAAATAAAATAGTGGATGCTGAAGAATTAAAAAACCTCAGGAATACTCATTTAAACAGAAACCAGGACAGAAAATAACCCATGTCAACATCAGAGAAAGGAATTCAAGTGAGTGAAAATCATACTGTGTTCTAAGAAGCTTGCATGGAACTCGGAAGTAGCAGAAAATGTCAACATGTACAGCTTAAGACAGACTAGCAGACAGAGGACTGAATGCAGATACAAAAAATGCACACCTTCTTCGATGCTACTTCCGGAACATGTGGGATGGACATTCCAGAGTGTTTGCATAAAGGAGGCATCCACTTGTATGTTGCCATTTGATATTGAGAGATGCTGCAGCAGAAACAGAATGAGACATCCTTTAAGCCACCAGGCCAGTCCTGACAGAAGCAGCTCACCTACAATTTCAAGGATTGAACTGAACAGTCTTATTGTCATCTGGCTCTTCCTACACAGTCTGTGGGAGATTCCTCCACCCAAACTAGAAGCAGCTTCAAAGTGGGATGCTTTATTCAGGGAAGAGGAGGCATTCAGCTACAGAGGTGGCAGACAAGTGCTGACTTCATCCCCTCAGCTGGATCCCTGATTCAACAGGAAGTCATAAAGGCCTATTCTTGGTAGGAAAAGGAAACTCACAAATTGGAAAAATTACTCCAGCATCTGGTCCAGGCAAAGAAAATCTGCCAACAGTATAGGAGCTGAGAAGCTTAAAAATTCACCTCTGATATTTCTCTGATCTTTATGCCTCCCCAGCTGCCCCCTCCGTAAGGGCTCGAAGCTCATGCGTGCTTGCCTTGTGTCTACTGCCAACTACTGTGACAAATGAAACACTGAAACATTTTAAATTGTTTTTCTATCCAATTTAAGCTTATTTTCCCATATCCTGTTCTATCTTGCTTATTTGTCACTGGACAAGAGCTAAACAATGTGATAAGTTCATATAATGGTAACTAATGGGCAAATAGCTTTCTTAGGAAGTGCCTGAGACATGTTAGCAGAGTTTTCTGGACACAGTACCTTAATCTGAAAGGGTAACTGACAAATTCCAGACCCCACGAGAATATGGCAAGGGAAAGAATTTCGTCACTTCCCAGGTATACTGTGTTAAGGCATAATATCTTACCCAACCTTTTGTGGCTCAGTACTCTTTGACCATCTATTCCTAAAGAAAAACATTCTGGAAATGAAAGATGTCTGTGTAGGTGATACTTACAAGGTATCTTTCAGAGGACACACTGACAAGGATGAGGTCATCACCAATTCGAACCTTCTCTCCCTCGGATCTCTGTTTAGAAGCTGGATGTATGGTCCACCAACAGGCTTCTCCTGCATAAAGGCTCTTTGAGTTAGTGATTGCTTCAGAAAAACTAATGTCCCTAATTCTGTTCCTCATTATTCTTCCACCTGATGATAATCCTCCCACCACATACAATACCTCAATTTCTATGTATCTATAAGCATTCCAGTTAGTCCCACATCTGCTTTTGACTATGCCTTTCATTTTCATTTTCTTTAGAGATTGAAAATATCTAGGAAAGAGTCACAGAGGCCAGAAGCTATAGAGGGCTTTGAGTTTTTTAAATACATACAGAAAAATGCTTTCTCCATTAGTCTACTGTCTACTTACACTTTTATCTTTGCTTCTTCCTAACCCCCATGCAATTCTAGTAAAATATCAGCCATTCTACAAAACAACCAGAGATTTTAAAAAAGGCTTAAAGCCACAAGGACTAAGACAGCATGTAATAAATTGATAGCAAAGAAGAAAAATTGACATTTTGGAAAAAAGAAAGTAGACAGACACTTTTATACAGCAGCAAGCTAAAACATAAGCCTTTGGATAAGACAATAGAGGAGTAGCCATTCACAAGACATAAGTCCACTCCTGGTGCAGATTCCCCAGAAAGTCTGTGGAATAGGAGGCAAGAGTTACTTGTAAAGGCAGCAGCAGAAGATGGGGTTGAAAAACAGGCATAATGAGTAAAATTCTTGAAGAACACTTAACCCCCTGCAGTTCTGTCTCTGTCCTGCCTAGCCAGAAGACTCTTCCTTTACTATCCTATGGAAGATGAGAAATTTAATCTTTGGAATAGTAAACTATCAAAGTCTGGCTTTGGAAAAACCAGGCACTGTCAAATAGGGAACTAAAGAGTATTGCTGAAGATAGAAATACTTAAAATTTCTTGCCCAGATCTTTTTTCTTTGCCCCCACCCCTAATTTGAGGATTACTCTTTAGGAAAGTCAAACTACATGAGATCAAAGATACTGCTGCTGCTTGGGCATCTCTCATGAAATGCCCAGATCCTTGTCTGATTACCTGAAAGAGATGTTTAACAGATGATAAATTTACTGCCTTCATCTAAAAGTGAATGGAACAGTATTGTAAGCTAATGTTATTTCAATAAAAAAAAAGGTGAATGGAGAATATGCATCCTCTTACATCTGAGGTATCTCTTTAACATGAATAACAGAACAAAACGAAGTGGGGAAAGGAACTTGGAAAAAGATTATAGAGAACCAAAGGAATGGACTCTGGTGGAGGACTTCTGGCGCACGGATGGTGTGCGTGGTGTGGTAACATACATCTGAAGAGGTGTGAACCTCTGACTCGTTTACAGTGTTGTAAACCAAAGTTACCTCAATACAAAAAATACAATAAAACATTAAAAAGCATCTTATATTTAATCACCTCCAAGAGCTAAGAAAAAGTTACATTCATAAAGGAATCCTTCAGAGAAAAGAAAACTCTTTGGCCCTCAAAAAGAGAAAGGAAGAACAAGGTTAAAGAATGAAGTTGAAAAATATTCCCATAGGCAGAACAAAGAAAAACAGATTAGGAATATAAGTGAAAAGAAAATTAGAACACCATTTTAAATGATATCTAGAAAGCAAGAACAGAGAACACACAAGAAGGAAATGAACAGAAAAAGGAGTAGACATTTCCCAAAGCTGAAAGATAAGCATTTCCAGATAGGAACGTCATACAGAGGCCCCAGCACAGTGGAGAATAGAGACTTAAATTGTGGCCCAATTGTGTGAGACTGAGAACAGAAAGAATCCATGCCAAGACGTCACACTGGAGTGTCAGACATCAGGGCAAAGAGAAGACATAAATAGCTCTTAGAAAATATAAACAGGTCACACACATCGGGTCAGGAATTAGAATGTAGACTTCTCAACAGTCACACCATAAGCTACAAGGAAATAGAAGCCATCAGGATGTTGAGGGGAAAAAATCTTTCCAATGTGGAGTACTCTAAATGATACTAGAAGAATGAAACTTTCAGCTGACAATTTGCCCCTGGGCATCTTTTCTGCAAAAACTACTGGGTAATGGGTTTCAGCAGTGAAGTGTTCAACTGAGAAGAGACAAAACCATGTAATCCAGGAAACATGAGATACAGGTGAAAGACAGAGGGAATTCCTGGATGATGGCAGATGTTCCTAAGAAGTAAGAACCTATGGAGAGATATCTGATTGAATCTAATTAGGGGACAGTTTTGGTTTTATGGGACAGTTCAAGTGATTGGGTTGCAGAAAATACAGCAAACAAATCAACTGTTAACGGAAAACTCAAAAGTAATTACAATGAAATGAATTGGTCATAGTATATCATAAGTCTCATTTGCAAATAAAAGTCATAGTTATACCAATGTTAGTAATGCTGCTTAGGGACTTACATAAAAGATAACGTGTAAACATATTAGGAGGGTGGAAAGAAAAGACAGGGAAGAATGAGCATAAGCGTTAATTTTTTATTATTCATTTAGGACATCAATAGATAATACCTGCTATGGAAACAATAATTAGCAGTATACCAGTGCTGAACAACACGAAAGGACCTGAAACTAGGTGCCCCAGAGAGGCAGGAATTCACAACAGGAACAGGTCAGAGAGGAGACTGATGTTTTTAACATACGTAGGAGTGCTTACAGGTTTTACTTTGATTAAATAAATTTGACTGTTTGATTAAAGTTACATGACAAAAGAAATGGACTTCTACATTTGTAGAGGAAAATGGCACGCACAGCCATTGTGTTCTCTGGACCACCAAGGGCATCTGGAGTGAAGAGGGTCCCAAAGAGGCACACAGCTATATACTTGTTCTTTCACCTCTTTTAGGAACAGGTCAGTGGCCTGGAGCCCAGAGTTAGACCTGTTTCCAAATTAATAGGATATAGGCCAGTCTGTGGACCTAAAGTACATATTGGTGTTTTTAGTGCTTTTTTTTCTTTTTTTTCCTTTCTAACTCTAATTCTAAAGATATTGAAAAGCTGAAACAAAACAGGAAAAAACCTCTAAAAGGAGAAAAGAAAGAACATAGTAACCCAAATCAAGAGCAAAATGAGCAACAATTTTATGAAGGAAATCAAACCATTTATTAACCATTGTACCAGTGTAAAAAGTACCAGAACTATTCAAGAAACTAAGGATACAAAAACACTAATCCGAAAGGGTACATGCACCCGTATGTTCATTGCAGCACTGTTCACAATAGTAAAGGTATGGAAGCAACCCAGATGTCCAAAAATAGATGATTGGATCAAGAAGATGTGGTACATATACACAATGGAATACTATTCAGCATGGAAAGAAGATAAACACATGCGATTTGCAGCGACATGGATGGAATTAGAGGGCATCATATTCAGTGAAATAAGCCAGAAAGAAAGAGAAAAATATCGAATGGTTTCACTTATAACAGGACTATAGGGAGG